>NAVB01001429.1:0-12332 GCA_002179805.1 Acanthamoeba lenticulata | reverse complement strand
AAAAGAAAAAGGAAGAGGTGGGCAAGGATGGGGGGTACGGCATGGTAACGCAGGGCGGCATCGGTCGGGAAGCGCGTAGTGACGATGACTGAGGCACCGCAGCGCAGCAGCTTGAGCGCGCACTGGAACCTGCCCGACAAAAGTAGTATTAGAGAAAGAGGTTGGGGCTCACGACCAACAAAGGGGAAGAAGAGAGTGTGGGGACGAACCCGATCTTCACGCGGCCGCCAGTCACGAGCGCTACACGCCCGCTGAGGTTTGCCCTATCGAATCTGGGGCACAGCAGAAACAGATTGAGACTTTTGTAGTGGAAAGCAACAAGGGGGCAACTGAGGCGCGTAAACCGCTACATAAATACGTACCGCTTGGCGTAGTTGAGAGTCGAGCACCAGGGGCACAACTGGTCATAGAAGAAGTGGACCTCCTGGTACCGCTTCTTGCAAACGTAGCAGGTCCAGCCGAGGTGCAATTGCCCGAGACTCACCACCTCGCCCTCATCCGGCCGCGCACGCCCGAGCAGCTGCTTGTTGGCAGCCTGGAGACGTAGTGCATGAATCTCGCTACGCCGTCGCAGCACTCTGTCGGCCTCTTTCAGCAAGCGCCGCCCTGCCTTGGAGTGCTGCGGCGTCGCAGCCACGACGTGCGCGTCGTTGCTTCGTGCTGTACGCTTGGCCTGCATGGCGGCCCTTCGTTCAGAGGGGGCTGCCGGTTGCCTTGTCTCTGATTTTTTGGCCTTCGTTCTTCTTTGCGGCACAGCATGCTGCTTCTCGTCTCTTCCTCTTTTACGGCCGTCTGTCCCGTGCTCGCCATTCTTCTCCCACAAAACGCAAGTCTGGGCATCGCGCAGTTGCCTCTTCATTCTCAAGTACGCAGAGATGGAGCTCTCGTGCTGTCACCGCTTCATTGTTGTGGTTCAGCGCAGTTGTCGCTCGCGGGTCGCACAGGTTTACTGAAGGGAGGGTTCTGAACAAAATACTCAAATAATTAGAATACCACCGACGCTAAAAATTTTGTTGGTTGCTCGTTCCGTTTTGCCATTGGTGCCGGCGCAACGCCCCTCGGAGGTTTTATAGAATAAGCTCGGGCCAACACAGCCGCAACTCCATTCCCGCTCTCGCCCCATGACATCGACAAACGACCACTGGTCTGCAGCCAGCCATAGCAGCAGCAGTGATGATGATATTGAAATGAGGGACTACGTCGGCGACGACGGGCAGGCGCCCGAGGTTTGTTGAGCCACCCAATCCTCGGCTCCCCCGAGCTCTTTACGGACTCTCTCTAACCAATTGCGCACGACTGTGGCCACCCTCCCCCACAGGACTACACGAGGCTCGGCCTCTCGCAGTACGCGCGCATCGATCAGCCCACGCCCTGCTCGCAAGTTCCGCCCAAGCTCCGGATCAACCTCGCGTGGCGCAACTTGAACCTCAAAATTGTCTTGCGCAAGCCTCCGGCCAACCCCGTCCTCGGCTTCATGCTCAACACGCTGCCCCTCCCCAGCTTCCTCACGTCTTGCTTCACCTCCACCTTGGAAATCCCGATTCTCAACAACGTGAGCGGCGACGTGCGCGCGGGCGAGCTCGTGGCCATCATGGGGCCCACGGGCTCTGGCAAGACCACGCTCCTCAACGTGCTCTCCAAGCGCATCACCCACGGCGGCCACCATCACCTCACCGGCAGCGTGCTGATCAACGGAAGCGATCGCGTTGACACGGCCCGGCTCAAGCGGCGCATGGCCTACGTGCTCCAGGACGACATCTTCTTCTCCCAGATCACCGTGCGCAACACCGTGCGGACGGCAGCGCAGCTCAAGCTGCCGCGCGGGATGTCGGCCAAGGAGAAGAAGGAAGCCGTCGAGTCTGTGCTGAGCGAGCTGGGCATCACACGCTGCGCCAACACCATCGTCGGCGACGCTTTCACGGTACGTCTCTCTTGCGACCAATAGTGGTTTTTTCACCAAGCTGAAGAGACCAACTCATCATCTCTTGCGCAACAGAGGGGCGTGTCGGGCGGCGAGCGGAAGCGAACCAACATCGCCACGGAGATCGTCGGCAACCGCGCACTCGTCTTCCTCGACGAGCCCACGTCAGGCCTGGACGCGGCGACGTCGCTGGGTCTGGTGGTGTCAATGCGCTCGCTGGCGCAGAGCGGACACACGGTGGTGGCGACCATCCACCAGCCCTCGTCGGCCATGTTCCTCATGTTCGACCGCGTCATCCTGCTGGCCGAGGGTGGGTGGATGGTTTATTCGGGCCCGACCAAGTCCGTGCTGTCCTACTTTGCCTCGCTCGGCCTTCACTCGCCCGGCCCGGCCTACAACGCGGCCGACTTGATGCGTACGTCCTTCTTCAGTTATTATTTTTTTTTATTCTTTAATTTTTAGTTGTTTATTTGATTTTTTAATTGACTTACACGGGAGTGCAGTCGAGGTGGTGAGCTCGACGCGCAAGATCAAGGACGGCCGAACGGTGCGCCAGTACCTGGTCGACTCCTACGCCGCCCTCCACGCCGAGGGCGAGGACAGCAAGTCGCCCAAGGCGGCGCTGCTCATCAAAGACGACGAGCGCAACGACGACGCCGACGACCTGGCCGCCGGCGACAGCGACCAGTTGAGCGTGGGCGAGTCACTCCACGACGTGCGAAAGGGCCCCAAGTACCCGACGCCGTTCTTCCAGCAGCTGTGGGTGCTGGCCACGCGCACCTTCCACCAGCGACGACCGCAGATCCTCTCCACGCAGCAGATCATCGTCGTCTTCATCTTCTCCATCATGTCCGGCATCTTCTGGCTCCGCATGGACAAGCACGGTTCGTTTTTTATTTATTTTTAAAGAATATATTTTTATATTTATTCTTTTTAAAAATTGATTATGTTTCAAAGAGTGAAATGAAGCGCTGACGGTGGTGAAAAACGCAGAGGATAGCCTCGGTGACCGAAACGCCTTCTTGTTCTACGTCTCCATGTTCTGGTCCATGGAGACCATGTTCCACACCATGCTAGCCTGTACGTCATCATCACCATCATCATTCGGGGTCAATCGACTCACGCCGGGGCGCGGTGCAGTCCCGGGCGAGCGGATGGTGCTGAACAAGGAACGCGACACGGGAACCTACCGATTGAGTGCGTACTTTTTGGCCAAGGTGCTGGCCGAGACGCCGCTCGACCTCGTCCTGCCGTTCTGCTTTGGCTGCATCACCTACTGGATGGTGCGATGATCGATCTCTCCTCCTCCTCCTCCTTCTTCCTCCTTCTTCTTCTCCGTTCACGCGAAGTTGATGGTTCCCATGTATGCGTGCATGCATGAATGTCTGCAGGTGGGCTTGGCGGAGGACGCGGGGGCGTTCTTCCTGTGGCTCACGAGCCTCGGCCTGCTCACGCTCCTGGGCAGCGGGATGGGCCTCCTCATGGGCGCCACGATTCCCAACATGCAAAAGGCCATCACCATCACCGTCATCTTCCTCCTCGGCTCCGTTCTCCTCTGTACGCCGCCACCTGAAGATTCTTACGAGGGCTTGACTAATCATCTGCATCTTCATCACCATGATGATAATGATGAACAGGCGGCTTCTTCGTGTCTCAGGACAGCCTGCGGGACTACATCCGGTGGGCGAGGTGGATCTCCTTCATGAAGGTACCTCGCCGTCATCTATAGAATGTCTCTCGTACTTACCACCTCGCCCACCTTCTGCCATATTCCAGTACTCCTTCGAGCTCCTCCTGCTCAACGAGTACCAGGTCGGCAACGAGTCCTACACGCCCGCCGCTTCTTTTGGCGCCTACCCGACCACCAACGGCGTCATCACGGGCGACGACGTGCTCAACCACCTCAACATCGAGACCAAGATCTGGGCTGACGTCATCTTTCTGGTCGGGGCCATCGTCCTCACCCGCGTGCTGGCCTACTTCTCCCTCCGCTTCCTCAACAAGAAGCAGTTCTAATGACCATGTTTGATAATTTAAAAAATCAGTCTATATTTAATCCATTTTTTTTGTACATTTTTGAAAAGGAATATCAAATAGAGCGAAAAAGAACGAAAACGACACGTCTCAGTCGGGGCGGAAAAAGTGGGACATCAACTGGTCATCGTCCAAAGCCAACCCGGCACCACTCCGCCAGCTGCTGGTGGCGTCCAAGTGCTGGGCAGACGCAGGAGAGGCCAACGTAGAGGAGGACGACGAGGGCGGGCCGACTTGAAACAGCGGAAGGAGGCCAGGCGAGGGCGCGCCGCTCGTGGGGGGAAGGACCGCGCTGACAGCGGTCAGCTGTTGATGTTGCTGTTGGTGTTGCAGCTGCGGCGCGGCCGGACCAGGGAGGCTGTGCCAGCGGTCCAAGACGGTCAAGCCCCAGGAGAGCTCGCCCTGGGGCTGGTTGTAGAACGCCTGGTAGCGGCACGTCACGTGGAGCACGCCGCCGTACTTGTCGATCATGGGCCCCGAGAAGAAGAAAATGGGCCCGGCGCCCGCCGGGCAGTGGCGAAAGACCATGTCGGCGCAGTGGACCAGCTCGTCCCAGGACGCGGGCGGGTAGAGATGCACCGCGTTCATCTCGGTCAGCTCCACCCGCGCGTACTTGAAGAGCGCGCAAAAGGGCTCGTTGAAGCTGGTCACCAGCGTGGGCGGGATCTGGCTCGGGAAGCCTGGCGGGAAGTGGTGCTTGGGCTGGAACAGCTCCGCGGGCGGCACGACGCGCTCGATCATCCACGGCTGCGAGCTCGACAGGCAGCTCAGGAGGCTGTGCGACGGGTCGGCCGAGAGGACGTGGTAGTCCCACGACAGCGAGGGAACGGGCTGGTGGGCCAAGAGGGATGTAAAGGATGTTGTCGAGGATGTAGAGGATGATGATGATGAAGAGGAAGGGGAGGACTGGGCGCCGCCAGACTCGACAAGGGCGTCGAGCTGGGCCTGCATGGTCTTCTGCCGCTTGGACATGCGGGCCAGCTTGCTTGTCAACGTGGCGCACTCGCGCCGCACCCGCTTGAGCTCCGTCAGGATCGCAAGCGAGACGGCTGTCGGCAGCCCTAGCCCTTCGCCCAGCCCTCCTCCCTCCGCCTCGTCGACCTCTTCTTCTTCCTCTTCCTCTTGTTCTTGTTCTTCCTCCTGGAGTAGACCAAAGGGCTCTTGTTGTTGTAGTGGTTGCGTTGGTCGTTGTGGCATTGGCAAAGGCGCCTCGGTGCGCGGGAAGGCGGCAGGACGTGATGACGGTGTGGGCGCCCCAAAGCCGGCGATGAGTTGACTGCTGGTAGCAGACCGAAGAGGAGGAGGTGAAGGCGGGGCCGTAGGAGACGCTGTACTCGAAGAAGAAGAAGTGGGGGACTGGGTTGAGTGCTGCTGCTTTTGCTGCTTGCGGGGGCGGCCCCGCTTGGGGCCGAGCGGCGGGTCGCTGCACTGGTCGGCCTCGCACAGCCGCACACACCGGCCACAGGGGCGCCTGCGGTCACACGCTACATGGCGAAGGCGGCACGTCAGGCAGGGCCGGTGAAGCGGCGGCGCCTTGGTGGTGGAGTTCGAAGCCAAAGGTCCTGGTAGCATGCGAGCACGCAACAAGAAGAAGAGAAAAAGAGAAGAGAAGTAGAAAGCATTCATGTAAAGCCTCGGGTTGTCCGACGCAGAATTACGGGCTCCGAGTTTTCAAGCGCTCCATTTGGCAAATCCCGATTGGCCGGTCGTCTTCTTTGCTGATTGGCTGGGGCGCCGGTGAAACAGTTTAACTCAGATAAAATGGCGTTGCACGCTTTGGTTCTTCTTGTCTTCTATTCTCCTCCGAACCCTTCGTGTGAGGCCTTGCGTGCACGTTGCTTCTGTGCTCCGCTCTCTTTCTTCACGCCATGTCCGGGTCTTCTTCGTCCTCCTCTTTCGTGGAGGCCACTGAGGAGGCCCCGCGCCTCACTCCGCACGACGCACCCAACGACCTATTTGATGACGGCGTGCGTGGCCCATTCTTCTTCTTCTTCTTTTTCTTGCTCCACTCGGGCACATGCCCTTAGCAGCAAACACATCAAACAACAAAAAGGAGAAGTTTTGTAGAACGCAATGCTCACCCTGGGAGGAGTTTTCTTTCTTCTTCTTCTTCTGCAACACAGAAAGGTGAGCTTGCCAACGAGTACGGCGCGTCTGTGTTTGCGCGCGTGGACCAGGACACGCCCTTCTCCTGCCGCCCGCCCAAGCACCGCCTCAACCTGTCGTGGCGCAACATCAACTACAAGGTGACCTACGCCCAGCCGGCCTTCAAGAACCGCTTGGCCCAAATGGCCATCGGCGCGCTGCCCCTCCCGCCCGCCCTCCTCACGCGGCTGGGCCTCTACACCACGGGCGAGATTCCGATCCTCAACAACGTGAGCGGCGACGTGCGCGCGGGCGAGCTCGTGGCCATCATGGGGCCCACGGGCTCTGGCAAGACCACGCTCCTCAACGTGCTCTCCAAGCGCATCACCCACGGCGGCAACCATCACCTCACCGGCAGCGTGCTGATCAACGGAAGTGATCGTATCGACGCCGCGCGGCTCAAGCGGCGCATGGCCTACGTGCTCCAGGACGACGTCTTCTTCCCCGAGATCACCGTGCGCAACACCGTGCGAACGTCTGCGCAGCTGAAGCTGCCCCGCAAGATGTCGGCCAAGGAAAAGAACGAGGCCGTGGAAGCCGTGCTGAGCGAGCTGGGCATCACGCGCTGCGCCAACACCATCGTCGGCGACGGCTGGTTTGTACGTACTTTTAATGATCATTTTCCTTTTCTAATTAATGATCATTTTTTAAAATTGTTGAAATTTTATTCACATTTTCGTTGCGCAACAGAGGGGCGTATCGGGCGGCGAGCGGAAGCGGACCAACATCGCCACGGAGATCGTCGGCAACCGGCCCCTGATCTTCCTCGACGAGCCCACAACAGGCCTGGACGCGGCGACGTCGCTGGGTCTGGTGGTGTCAATGCGCGCGCTGGCGCAGAGCGGACACACGGTGGTGGCGACCATCCACCAGCCCTCGTCGGCCATGTTCCTCATGTTCGACCGCGTCATCCTGCTGGCCGAGGGCGGGTGGACGGTCTACTCGGGTCCGACCAAGTCCGTGCTGTCCTACTTTGCCTCTCTCGGCCTCCAATCGCCGCCGGGCTACAACGGCGCCGACTTTGCCCTCGAGGTGGTGAGCTGCCACAAGCCGGTCAAGGACGGTCGGACCGTGCGGCAGCTCCTCATCGACGCCTACGCCGCCGCGCACCCCGCGGAAGAGCGAAGCGACGACAAGCCTTCGTCAAAGAACGAAGACGACGACGCTGACCAGGGGCCCGAGTTTGAGCAGGCCCTGCGTGACCTGCGCAAGGGCAAGAAGTACCCGACGCCCCTGTGGATGCAGGTGTGGGTGTTGGCCCAGCGCACCTTCAAGCAGCGCCGGGCGGAGATCCTGTGCTGGCGACAGATCGTCCTCGCCGTCGCGCTCTCGGTGCTGTGCGGCCTCCTCTGGCTGCGACTGGACACCACCGGTATGTTTCGAATTCTTGACCTGGATTTCTCTTTTTTTCCCTTTTTTCTGATTGGGCGAGAGAATATTGGTCGCTGGATCATGTTGTTGCTTGCAGAGGACCGACTCGCGGATCGAAACGGCTTCTTGTTCTTTGTGGTGATGTATTGGATGATGTTGCCGTGGTTCGAGACTTTGATGGCCTGTACGACGAGTTCCCTCTTTCTCAGCTACACTTCTATGACATGCAGTCGCCTGACGCCAAAGAAATTTTTTATGCGCGGTGCAGTCCCGGCCGAGCGGATGGTGCTGAACAAGGAGCGCGACACGGGCACCTACCGCCTCTCAAGTTACTGTATCGCCAAGATGTTGGCCGAAGTGCCGCTCACCCTCGTCCTGCCCTGCGTCTTTGCCATCATCTCCTATTGGATGGTGCGCATACAAGCTCCTCAAATCTCCTCCAAGTCCCTCCTCAAGGAGGGCCATGAACTGACGAGTGGATCCTGGTGGGGCATGTGGCCGCAGGTGGGGCTGACGGCGCACGCGGGCGCTTTCTTCATATACTGTCTTACCTTAGCCATGGTCACCGTCTTCAGCAGCGTCATGGGCCTCCTGATCGCGGTCACCATCCCGGACATGTCCAAAGGCATCGTGCTGTCCATCGTCATCCAGCTTGGCGTCGTCCTGCTCGGTGCGTGCGCGCAGCTCACGATCCGATCCAAGGACGAGCTTTTCTTCTGACTTGCTTCTCCCTCCTTCTTCACCCTGTAGGTGGGTTCTTCATCAGCAGGAAGACCTTGCGAGACTGGGTTGTATGGGCGAGGTGGATCTCCTTTCTCAAGTACATGTACGTAAATCGTAATGATCAATTCTGTCTTATATTCTATTTATTGATTTATTTATTTTCATTGTCTACACAGTTACGAGTTGGTCCTACTCAACGAGTACCAGATCGGCGACGACACCTACACGCCCGCGGCCAACAGCCAGTACTTGGCGCCCAACACGACGGGCGTCATTACGGGCGATGACGTGCTCGACCACCTCAACGTCGAGACCAAGATCTGGGCCGACTTCGTGTTCCTGGCGGGCTCGACCGGCGTCGCCATGGTGTTGACCTACGCGTCTCTGCGCTTCCTCAACACGAAGCGATTCTAAAGAAATATATCAAAAATATTATTATTATTTCCCGCGCTTTTTGGGTGTGCAAAATGTTCGAATAGTGCCTTCAGGGGGTGGTAGAACCGTCTGTTTGACGACTGGCGTGAAGTTGTCCTTTGTTCAGTTTGGGAACATGAGGTGTTTCTCCAGTTGTCGTCGTCGTCCACGCATGCCTGAGAGCGCCTCAGAGCAGTCTCATGGGAGTGTCTCTAAAAGTCTCTAAAAGAGACGAAATGCCAAAAAAAAAAGATTTATAAAAAATGGTGGTGGGTGGAGCCGTGGCGCTGGGCTTGGTGTTCCTGCTGCTCGCTGTGCCGGGACGAGCGGCCGCTGTCGTGGAACTGACCGACGCCAACTTTGACCGCTACCTCCAAGAGGAGGGTCCCCTCTTTGTCCAGTTGTACACTTGCTCATCTCCAAAATCAATTGCCGCAACATCTTGCTGATTGACTCTGAAGCTATGCAGATTGGCACGGCGCATGCCAACGGTTTGAAGCGTCCTGGCGCGCCCTCGCCTCGTGCGTGTCTTCTCTCTCCTGCTTCTTCTTCTTCTTCTGGCTCTCCCGTGCTTGTCTCTCAGACGTGGTCCCTCCCTGCTCAACATCATCCACCAGCGAGCTGGCCGGGCAGCTGACGGTCGGCCGCATCAACTTCAACGACCAGCGCAATCTCACCGAGCGGTTTGGCGTGACCACCCTCCCCACCTTCAAATTGTACCACTTTCTCCTCTTTCATCAGCGATCTGCTTCATGCGTCATCGACCTCACCAAACCAACCTCACCAACCCGACGAGCAGCATCTACGGCGGGGGCATCGCGGTGGGCTACGAAGGCGACCTCAACGCCACCCAGCTCGCGGCTGCTGGCCTCGAACTCCTCCGGTACCGGACGTCGGATGGCCCGCGCTACGTCCTCGTGCACGCAGCTCATGGGGGGCGATTGGGGGGGGGGACAGCCCGCAGGTCGCGACGGTGTCGACACAAAGCGAGCTTGCGTCGCGCTTCACTCTTCCGTTTGCCGCTTTCGTTCTTTTTCACGACGCGGCCGACGACGCCGCGCTGGAGGCATTTGTCGCCGGCATCCGGCCCTTTGTCCAGAGCCGCGGCGCTCACTTTGTCCGCTCGCACTCGCTCGAGTGGGCCCGCGCCCTCGTCGGCGCGGCCACGCCGCCAATGCCGTTCGTGGCCGTGATCAAGGACTGGGACCAGCCCGGCCAACTGGCCGCGCCCGCGGCCGTCCACCGGCTGACGGCCGCTACCGGCAGCGAAGGCGTCGACGACGATGATGATGATGACCACGCCACGCGGGCGCTGGTGACATTCCTCGAGCGGCACCGGCAGCCGATGGTGCCCCGCCTCGAGGCGGCCTCGGCGCACCTGCGCGAAGCGCTCCAGCAGGCGCCATCCGCCATCGGCATCGGCATCGCCGTCGTCGGCGACCCGGCCTCGCGCGAGGCCCTCGAGTGCGCCTTCTTTCGCCCCATCTGCGCGACGACAACGTGATGTGCGTGCGCGCATGTGTGCCACACGGGACTGACGCCGGGGTCGCAGGCTGGCCAGCATCGTGCGGACGGTGGCCAAGGACCACCAGGGCACGCCCGCGCGGCTGGTCTTTGCGTGGGTCGAGGGCCCCGCCCATCAGCATGTACGTGTGCGCCGCCAACAACTCGTCGCAGTTGCGCGTGTGCGTGCGCTGGTGTCGGTAACCGAGAAAGCACACACGTACATACACACAAACACACACACGGGTACTGTAGTGGCTGAGCGAGTTTGGAATCAGTTCGGCCGAATTCGATTCACACGTGTTCGTGTTCGACCCGTTGCGCGTACGGATCTCCATGTGGTGTGTGTGTGTGTGACACGTTGGACGCCGCGTCAACTTGATCCCAGGTCTTCTTTCTGACACACGCCTGAGGACTTTTTTTCCGATTTCCAGAACGCCCACTTTGAGGGCGCGAGCGTGCGTTCTGTGGATGACTTGCGCCGCTACGTGGATCGCCTGGTTCGCGGCCAAGTCAAGGTTGAACCTCGTCCCCCCGAGAGGGCTTTCTCCTGGCTCTCACAACGTCCTTATTGCTCAACACCCGACGGCAGGCGCAGAAGGTGGCCCCGCAGAAGAAGCAGCAGCGCGAGGCTGTGACACACCAGGAACAGGACCTCTTGGCCCGGCTCCTGGTACGCCCAAGACCCCTTCGAGGGGCTCTCTAGAGAGGAACAGACAGCTGCAGGCTCAAAACGCGTGCGCTACGCAGGGACTCGCTGAGGCGCTTGTGAAGCGGCTGGAGCTTCCGGCGTGGTGGCGCCCAAGCCACTGGGGAGAAGTTGTCACCAAGTCGTCTGACGCCGCCGCTCGGCTGAGTCTCGTCGTCGGGCTGGTTCTCTCGTTCGTCCTCGTGTGCTTGAACCGTCACGTGCAGCCGGCTGCATCGCTTGGTCCCTTCCCCGAACCGCAGAACAAGAGAAGCGCTGCTCAGGCGGGCGTTGCCCAGGGCCAGCGCGGCGACGATCACGACGTCGTTGCCGCGGTGCGTCGGAGACGTGCGGAGGCACACGAATAAGTTTTCGGAGCGGCACTTCTTAGTCCCTTTCCTCCCCCTCACGGTTCGCCCTTGTTCGTGTCTCCTTTGTCTGTCTCTTTCCGACGCAACCTCGTTCATCGATTGAATTTAGGCTTGGGCGGATTTCAAGAAGCGTGCATGCCTAAATGAACCCGCGAGATGGATTGGATGGATATGAAAATAATGATGGATGGAACGGGAGGCTGCCCTTTGCTCTTGGCCAAACCATGATGCTGGATGAAAATGCCAAGTTTGCAGAGACAGCCGAGGATCCTGCGTGCTCGAGCCTTCACATCGAGGACGCGCACTTATCGTCTTGCCCACTCCACAGCTCCCCTACACCGGAGGACATAGTGGTCTCTGCCGCCTCGGTCTCTTCTTTGGCGACTTCTTTGTCAGCAACTTCAGCTTGCACCTGCACGGCAACTCGAGCCGAGGAAGAAGACGACCCTTTTCCATTTCAGCACACGAAGGGACACCACGCTTGCGGCTTCTTCCAGACCCAGAAGGAGCGGGACCAGCTCATCATCCAATTCTTTCGAGATGGCTTCGCGCGGCACGAGAAGATGCTCTACGTGCATCACTACTCGACCCCCGACGACATCATACGCCTCGTCCACGACTGGTTGGGCGTTGATTTGGCCCCTTGTATCGTGGCGGGCGATGTGTCGTTCTGCTCGACGGCGAGCCTCTACAAGCGCAATGGCGTCGTTGACCCCTGGGCCACCATCGAGCAGGTGCGGGCCATGGCCGAGGAGGCCAGGCAGCAGGGCTACGGACGTCTGCGCGTCACGGGCGAGATGTGCTGGGTGCCCGCTTGCGCCCACCCCATCCAGGAACTCCTCGCCTACGAGAGCAGGCTCAACGGGGTCTTTGCCGAGTACGACGTCTGGGCCATGTGCCAGTACAACGTCAACCGCTGGGATCCTGACCAGCTCATCAACGTCCTTTCCGTGCATCCCATCGTACGTTTCCTTCTCCTTCTTCTTCCTCTTCCGCCACTACTGGGACTGACCCATTTGGGGCACTGGTGTAGTTGATGATGGGTAACGAGGTCTTTCAAAACATCTACCATATGCCCCCAGAGGAGTATCTCGGTACATGCTTGCTCACCTCCTCGTGTACTTCGTCTTGGCTAAACATATTTTATATTTATATTTTTTTT
>NAVB01001427.1:0-10922 GCA_002179805.1 Acanthamoeba lenticulata | reverse complement strand
GAGGGGGAAGAGGGCGGGGCAGACGGGGTGAGCTTGTAGATGAGGAGCTCCTGGGAAAACGTGGTGAACAGGATCTCGAGGCATCCGTCCCAGTCGATGTCGGTCACCTCACACGCCAGGATCGAGTCAAAGGACTCGGACTGCTCGAGCTGGTGGGGCTTGTTGAGCCCTGCGCGCGGAGATTGAATAGAATGGAATGGAATGGAATGGAAGAAAGAAGGAGCGAAAAACATGTACACGCGTCAGCCCCACCACGCTGGGAGGCTGTGCGCTCTGGGGAGGAGGCAAGGAGGAACGCTGGACCATGCTTCACGATCGAGGAGTAGACGATGGCGTAGCCAGACGCGCCGCCGACGACCAGATGGACATCGTCGAGGGAGGGCTGCGAGGAGAAGGAGAAGGCCCCCTCGTCCTCCGAGCTCGGCTCTGCCCGTGTCTCGTTGTCGTTGGGGGGAAGCGTAAAGTCGTCGCCGGTGGGCAGACGAATCCCGGACGATGACGGCGATGATGTGGAAGAAGCCGCGGCCTGGGCAGAGGCGCGCTCCATATTCTGGTGCAGCTTCAGCACCTCCGGGTGCATGCACTCCTGCTCCGTGCATTGTCTCGCCGACCTGGGCAGCCGGGACGCAAACGCGGCGGCGGTTGATGAGCGAGGCACAGCAGTAGCATCAGCAATAGTAGCGATACTTCGTCTCAGGGTGAGAATGGTACCGCGGGTTAAAGATCTTGATGGTGCTGATGGGACCCTCCAGCACGGCCTCTTCGTGGGTCCGTCCGGCCTCTGCCAACAACACCGGCGTCAGCCACACAACACAGCCATACAAGTTCCTTTGTTTTTTGTTTCTTTTTTTTTTTTTGTTTTTTTGTTCTTCGTTCTTCGTTCTTTGTTGTGTGAGTGTGTTGTGAATAAGTCAAGGCAGAAGGGAGAGGAAGAGCAACCGGTGGTGACCGAGAGGCCCACGTGGCCGTTATGGCAGCCATAGGCCGTGACGCGGATGCCGGGCGCCTGCCATATGTCCATGCATAGCACGGGCCTGCACAGCGTGCGCCCCCAAGCCGCACAGCCCGAGCCATGGTCCATGCATCCACCACAGGTAAACGCGCCAGTAGTTTGGGGAAGAGAGGGCAGGGGAGGGGGAAGGTCTGCGCGCACCCGGGCAGCTCCTTGAACTCGGGCAGGAGGGCGTCGCTTGGCTGCCGCTCCACGAGGGTGCCCGGTTCGGGGCCCTGCAGCGCCCAGCACAGTCCGTCCATGCTCTAGATGAGGAAGAAAACAACAACGACGACCAAGAGAAGGGGGGCGCACCAGGAGGTAGAGGTGCATTTTGCTGTCATAGCCGGACACGAGAATGACCTCGCCTTCTTCTTCATGTTGGCCGTCGTAGTCGTAATACCTGATTTCGGTACGTTTGTCGTGTTTGTCAAGCAACTGCGCGAAATGGAGGTCGTGTCGCATGCAGCCGTACGTGGTGTGCCACAGACAGAGCGGAGCAAAGTCCAGGGGCACTGTGCAGCTGTCGTCTGGAGGGACGGGGCCGCCGTGATGCGCCCAACCACAACCCATCACCCCAAAGTCCATCAAGCGAATCAGCTCCGAGAGGTGCCCTCTCTCTTGTGGCGATGATGAGAAGGAGGAGGAGGAGACCCGTACTGGAGAGAGTGATCAAGGGCGCTGAGGCAACCGAGTTGAGCCCGTAGGCGGTCAGCAGCGGCTTGCCCTCCTGGTAGGTGATCGTGGTGGTTACGATGAGGGCGGTGACGAGGGCAACACCGTCCCTGCGCTCAACACCCGGCGCGGAGCACGTCGGCAGTACGTACGGGAGAGGCCAGGATGAGGGTGATAGTGGGAGCCTTGTGCACGCCACGAGTGAAAGAGTCCACGTTCAGGATCTCTGCGACCAGCAAGCAGAGGGTTCATGGCAAGGCCCGGTGAGGAGGTAGAGCAGCAGATGATGAAGGCACGACTGAGGAGACGCACGGCTGTTGTGGGGTGTGGGAAAAGGAAACGAGCGAAACCTGACTCCGCCATAGATCTCGACAGCCTCCACGATGAAAAGCTCCAACCGTGTCGCCACCAAGATTTTCAACTTGCCCGCGTGCTCAAACGTGGTCAAGCCAAAGATGTTGGTGGCTGCACCACCCCAGTGTGCACGCGTTCAATCTAGGCACTCCGGTCATGAGCAAAGTTGGAGAAGAAGGAAAAGAACCTGATGGCAGTCGAAAGTACTGAATCTCTTCCATTTGGGGCTGGGTTGTACCCGCCCCGCTGGCCCCGCCTCCCCGCCCCGCGTAGTCCATCTTGTTGTTATTTCTTTTTGAACGCCGAACCAGGATAAATCCCGCTCCCTGAATCCGCCAAAAATACAAGTTTGATGGCAGGGACAGCTTTTTTCCTTCTTTCTTTCTCTCCATCCCCTATCAAGAGGCTCCCCGCCCGGCCGTATCGTCCTCTTTCTCTTTCTGAGGTATCGTCATGTCGGACCACAAGCACTACCACCACCTCGTCATTGATGGTCGCGGCCACCTCCTCGGTCGCCTGGCCTCCATCGTCGCCAAGCAGCTCGTCAACGGCCAGCGCATCGTACGATCCATCCCCCCATCCTTCCGGTGACCAACTCAAATCTAATAATAATCTTTATTGTACAGGTCGTTGTCCGCTGCGAGGAGATCAACGTCTCTGGCTCGTTCTTCCGCAACAAGCGTACGCTTTCCCTGCTCAAAACAATTTGTTGAGCTAGAGGAGGCCATTCTCATCCTGGGGGGGATGTTGGTGATGTACAGTCAAGTATCTGTCTTTCCTGAAGAAGTGCTCGAACGTCAGGCCTACCCATGGTCCCTACCACTACAGAGCCCCGTCGAAGATCTTCTGGAGGACCGTCAGGGGCATGGTTGCCCACAAGACCGCTCGTGGTGCTGAGGCCCTTGGTCGCCTCAAGGTCTTCGAGGGTGTCCCCCCGCCGTACAACACGATGAAGAGGATGGTGTGCCCCGCTGCCCTCCGCGTGCTGCGCCTCAAGCCCGGCCGTGCCTTCACTGTTATTGGCCGTCTCTCGGAGGAGGTTGGCTGGAAGCACGCCGCCACCGTGAAGAAGCTCGAGGAGAAGAGGAAGGTGAGGTCTGCCGCCTACTACGAGAGGAAGAAGGCCCTCGCCCGCCTCCAGACCAAGGCTCTCGCCAACCGTACCGAGCAGCTCAAGCCTGTCCTCGAGACCCTCGCTGCTTATGGCTACTAGATGTTCTGTCTGCTGGTGTGTTCTGCTTCCAACAAATTCAAAAAACAATGCACATGATGCCCTCCAGATGCCCTTTCAATTGTCTGTGGAGGAAAGGCTCGAAGTCACGGCGAAGGAAAAAAATGAGGAGTTGTTGCTTGTGTGTTTATTCTTGCGAGAGCCAACAAAAGTGATTGATCAAGGTGCTGTCTTGGGCAATCGCAATGGCACGCCCATGCTTTACTCATGCTTGGCGACGTGGCCGTGGAGCTTAGCGACGAGGTCGTCGAGCGAGATGGTGCCGTGCCTCACGTTGTCCCTCGTCCTCACGTTCACCGTGTTGGTATCGATCTCCTCCTTGCCGCACACGAGGATGTAGTTGTACTGGGCCAGCTGAGACTCGCGGATCTTCTTGTCAAGCTTCTTGTCCGACAGCTCGCTGTCAGCGTAGAAGCCCTCGTTGTGCAAGCGCTGCCTCACCTTCTCCACGTAATCGTACTGAGCGGCATCGTTGGAGACGGGGATCACCACCACCTGCGCGAGGAGGAGAAACGCCAAGCGTAAGGGCGTGTTTGGGTGTACACACACACACACACAAGAACACACCCAACCGGAAAAGGCGCGTACCTGGCGGGGCGAGAGCCAGAAGGGCCACTTGCCGGCCGTGTGCTCGATCAGGATGGCCGTCATCCTCTCCACAGAGCCAAGGATGGCACGGTGAATGATCACCGGACGCGCGAGCTCGCCCTCCTTCTCGCCGGACATGAACTCGAGCTCGAAGCGAATCGGGAGCTGGAAGTCCAGCTGGATGGTGGCGCACTGGTGCGACCTCTTCAGGGCGTCCTTGATCTTGATGTCGATCTTGGGGCCATAGAACGCGCCTGCGTTTGCCCACACATCGCGTCACCGCCATCGATGAGCACAATCGCACAACACACAGCAACAAGCGCAACTGCGACACCAAGAAGAGCAGGTGGGCACCATCGCCAGGGTTGAGCTTCCACGGGCGGCCAAACTTGTCGAGCACGAGCTTGAGCTGGTTCTCGGCATTGTCCCAGGTGGTGATCTCACCGAGGAACTTCTCCGGGCGCGTGGAGAGCTCCAGCGAGAACTCGAATCCGAAGATGCCGTACACGTGCTGCAGGAACTCGAGGCACGAGAACACCTCCTGCTCGATCTGGTTGGTCGTGCAGAAGATGTGGGCATCGTCCTGCTGGAACCTGCGCGGTTCACCCCCCCCAAGAAGAGGGAGGACCCATTAAGCACGCAGTACAACTAAACTAGAGCAAAATAATAATAATAATAAAAGTAATAATAATAAAAAAGGAGATGGCCGAGGGGGAATTACCGGCGGACGCGAGTGAGGCCAGTGAGGGCGCCGGAAAGCTCGTTGCGGTGGAGGACGCCAAAGTCGGCGAAGCGGAGGGGCAACTCGCGGTAGGAGCGGGTGCGGTGCTTGAACATGAGGCAGTGGCCGGGGCAGTTCATGGGCTTCATGGCGAACTGGTGGCCCTCGCACTCAAAGGCAAACATGTTCTCGCTGTAGTTCTGCCAGTGGCCGGAGGTCCTCCAGAGGTCGGCGTTGTAGACGTTGGGGGTGATGACCTCGTCGAAGCCGCGCTTGCGGTACTCAGTGCGGATGAAATCGATGAGGCGGTTGTAGACGCGCGCGCCGTGCGGCAGCCAGAAGCACGAGCCCGGGCTCAGCGGGTGGAAGAAGAAGAGCTCCTGCGCCTTGCCCAGGTTCTGGTGGTTGCGCTTCTCGGCCTCGGCGAGGTACTGCTTGTAGATCTCGATCTCTTCCTTGGAGCGGAAGGCGATACCGTACACGCGCTGGAGGCTGTCGTTGTCCTTGTTGGCCTGCCAGTAGGACGACGAGTTGTCCACCACCTCGAGCATCTTGACGAAGCCCGTGTTGGGCACGTGCGGGCCCTTGCACGGGTCGATGAGGTTGCCGCAGCGGTACACCGTGCAGCTGCCGCCGTCGGGGACCTTGGTGCTCAGCATGTGCGACTTGTAGGGGTTGTGCTTGAACATCTCCAGGGCCGTCTCCTTGGGCACCGTCAGACGCTCGAAGCGCTGCTTCTCGCGGATGATCTGAGCGATGAGCTTGTTGATCTCCTTGAAATCATCCTTCGACACCTTGAGCTCTTCGGAGGGCATGCGGCCCTCGTAGAAGAAGTGGTACTTGTCGCCCTCCTTCGCGGGCGGGCCCACACACAGCTTAATGCCGTACTTGCGCTCAAGCGCCTGACCCAGAATGTGAGCGCTCGAATGCCAGAACACGCGCCTGCCCTCATCGCTTTCAACGTTCAAAAGCTCGAGAGTTCCGTCGTGCTCCAACGGGCGCCAGGCATCGACGAGTTGGCCATTCACCTTGGCCGCCACAGTCTCATCGCGCAGCTTCTTGGAGATGCTGGCAGCGATGTCCAGAGGCGTGGTCTTGCCAGCCACAGCGTCAACTACACGGGCATCAGGAAGAGTAATCTTGATGGTTTGACCCTCGCCTGCAAAGTCAACACAAGAGAGACTGTGAATCGCTCATCAAGCGCAATTTAAATGGAAGGGAACAAATTAAGTCGGCAGAGCAAGAAAAAGGGGTCTGATGCCTACCATCAGCGGAGGCCTGCTGCTTCTTGATTTCGTCCCAAAGAGCGATACGATGCTGGATCCATTCAGGCTCTTCGATCTTAGGAGCAGCCTGCGCCTTCTCCTTTTTGTTTCCCTTCGCGGCGGGGGCAGCCTTGGGCTCTGTGGCCTGGACTTGTTGCTCGGGTTGGGAAGGGGCTTCCATGATGAATTGTGTGGTCTGGTGTCGAACGGAAGAGGAGGGGGGTCGCGACTCAACTCACGAACTGATGGATGACGACAAGCAACAAACCATAAAAAAGGCCTCTTTCCTTCGTTCCGGCCAAGAAGCCAAACCGAGAAAAATTCCAGAAGCGCAAAGGCCAGCCTCCCGCCCACTACTCCTGCGCCGTCTTCTTGGTCGCCGTTGCAGAGACCCAGTTAGTATCCTCCGAGGCAGTTGGAGGTGGAGTGAACTCCTTCTTGATCAGCCAGAGAAGCTTGATCTTAGGGTGCTGGTAGTGAGCATCGTGCTGGCTCAACGGAATCTGGGCGAGGTGGTTGGTCAGCATCGGCGCCCATGGTGCAGCTCGAAGAGCGAAAGCCGAGAAAGCGTACACTCTCGGTTTTGAAGTACTGGTTGACTTTCGAGTAGAAAGCGTGGGCCGACTCTGGATTGTGCTGCTCGTACCCGACCAATATCCGCGTCTTCTCATCAGCGAGGTGGTGCATTGTCTTCAAGAGGAGCACCACCTGTTGGGGGGGGGGGACAAAAAAGAGAACGTGGACATGGTCAGGACCACCCCCACCACCACCACAACAACAACAACACACAATCGCCAGCCGCTGTCGAGAGGACGGCACACGCGCGCACGGAGCAGCAAGTGGTACCTGTTTCTCCCGATAGATGCAGTCGGCCGCCAGGATGTAGTCGAAACGGGGCAGCCCCTCCATGTGCGCCTCGTTGCCCCTGTTGTCTCCGGTGGAAATCCCCCCCCCCCACAACGCTCCAAATTCAGCCGACCCCGGTTGCCGGTAGTGATGGGCAGGCTGGTGAAGGCGGCTCCCGTACCAATACAAGGGCCGACACTCGATAGAGCCGCCGCCCTCCTCGATGATCTTCCGATTGAGCTCCGAGTTGCGTTTGGTGAACACCAAGATCCACTCCACGTCCGTCGCGATCACACGTGCGCCTGTGAGTGTGGGTGGGCATGCCGTGTGTTGGTGTATGCGTGTTGTTGTGATTGTTGTTGAGCCCACCAACTCTTTGCGAGCGCAAGGTGGCGTCAGGCAAGTAAAGTACCGAGCATGCCTGCGGCGACGCCGACGGGCGCGCAGCCGCTGCCCAGCTCGAGCACCGTCGTTCCTGGCGCAACGGGCTTGTGTGAGGAGAGAGCCAAGAGAGGAAACCCCAGATCTACATATCTCTATAAAGGTCCAAGAGGGTGTCCAGTACCAGGACCGAATTGGCCCAACTTGTGCAGCTTCTCCAAGTACTTCATCATCACCAAGCTCTGCAAGGCGCTCAGTATCTGTCAGTTTCGACACACACACACACACACACGCAAGTGCGCAGTACCGAGTCCCAGACGGTGAGTCCCACCGTGTCGAGTTCGTTGGCCACGTCCTGGGGGCGTTCCGTTGTATCCGGCAACACACCGTCAGCATGCTGACATGCACAACACGCACGACAGAAAGTCTTTTGCACGCGCACCTGATTAATGGTCATCTGTTTGCCGTTGATCTCGAAGAAGAAGTCATCTTCGTATCGCTCCTTGTCGGAACGCTTGTTTCGTCGCCACGTCAGTTGCTTGGGACTCTCGATGGTCAGCTCTTCGAGCCTTACGCCCTCTTCTGTGTGGCAGACACGTGTTGCTATAAGCTCAGCAACGCGTAGCAGCACGGTGGAGCGCTCACACTATGACTCTTGTTTGACAGTAAGGAGAACGTACCGGACTCCGGAGGGTTGGCTGCATCTTGAAGAGGAGTGTCTGCGGGCGGCACGTCCATCTTCCTTTGGGCGCACAACGCAATAACGCCAGGCATTGGCGCTAAATTCCTTTTATTCAGTATTTTCCTGCAGTTGGAGGAAAGCAGCAAAGAAATTGGAAAAAATAAAACAATTTGTGTTTGGCACACGATGCAGGAGGTGTGTCGTGTTCATCATCTGGGCCACGGGGACCGAGGAGCTGCTAGCAACAATAAGATCTCAACTGATCAAATTTGTTCAGAGTTCTTCCAGTTCCCCGCCTACCGGTACTTCACAGCAACTGCTGGTTTCCCACTCTTCACGGCCCTTTGATGGATGTTAGGCTCTTGCACTCTGCATGCTGACCAAGTAGTGCTCACTTGCTTCTGGTGGCCAGATGCGTGGCCTGGTCGGCGGACAACCTCGTTGCCTTTGCCGCGGCCGATGCCCATCTCCAGTCGCACGACTCTGCGCACGCCCTCCCCTCTTTCACCACCATCGCCACCACGGCGCAGCCTTCTGCCCGCCCTCCGGCGCGCCCTCACCAGGCCATGCGTCTTACTCGTGATCACGCGCGTGGTGGCGGTGGTGCACCACTAGCCCGACGCTGAGCGGGTCGGTGCGGCAGAAGCTGTACATCGGGAGCGCCAACGTGCTGGAGGAACGCACGGCGATCGTGACGCCGCACAAGTGGGCCATCCGCTTCCTCGAGTGGGCACCCGTCACGCTGGGCGGACCGCTGCTGCTGTCGGCCGACCACGAGAAGATCTGCATCTGGGAGATGCGCGACAGCGTGTCCGAGTGGGGCGAGGACGAGTCCTCCTCGCGCGTCAAGAAGCCCATCAAGGTCCTCGACTCGGAGGGCACAGTCGGCCTCAAGTGGCTCAACGCCGACCCCAAGGTTCCGCGCTTGCCTCCTCGCTCTCCGTTGTTCTGCGATCTCACGTGCGTTGCGCCTGTCTTCATGACGATGATGATGATGATGTGCAGTACACGCTCCACACGCCGTCCACCACCGCCACGACGCCCTCCTTGGCCGTTCCGCCGCGCAACCTCGAGGACAAGTTTTTGGCCGAACGCAGTACTTGACGCCTCTCCCCCTTCTTCTCTCTTCTCCATCTCGCGTTGCTGCGCGCATTCTCATCCATCGTCGCCATCGCCGTCATCATGGGCTCGGGCCTCACCGACCGGCGAGCAGGCGCGCTCCCGCGCAACTCGCAGCAGGTGCCCCTCGACCGTGCGTTGGCGCCGGCCGGCATCCCCTGCTTCCTTCACATCTCTGCCGCGGGCGCCGTACGTACCACCCTCGCTTGTAGCCGGTTGCAGTGCAACACTTCGCCTCGTCCGATTGTGCGTCACGGGGGTAAAATGTAATGAGCACACTCAATACTTTAACGTTTGCAACAGGTGCACGTGTTTTACAAGAGGATGTTCGAGGACCGGTGGGGCGTGGTCAACCTGCCGGGCCGCCTGCACGGGGCTGACTTCACCATCACGCATGTCGACATCGCCCGCAATTCCGTCGGCGCCGTCGTCATCGCGGCGGCGGGCAGCTTCGCCCACGCCGGCCCCGCCATCTGCCTCTTTGAGCTGGGCATCGACCTAACCAAGGGCTGTACGCTGCTTTCTGTCCCCCTCCCCCTCCCTCTCCCCTCATTCTTGAGATGCATTCTTGAGATTCCTCGTGAACCGCTTCGCTGCCGTGTCGGCGCTCTGACTGGCCCACCTCCCGGCAGCCTGCACGTCGCGCCTCATCTCCTCGATCCCACTCAACCCTCTCGAGGTGGTCCCGCTGAGCGCCGGGGCGGCGGTGCCCCAGCCGACGGTGCTCACCCACCTGGCCTTTGACCCGGCCTCCAACGGCAAAGCCATCCTCACCGTCTCCTCCGGTACGGCTGCCAACACGGTCCCCCGCTTCCCTCCAATGTTGGCTGCACACCGCACGGCCTCACCCTTCCCGTGCGCACCGGCGTTCTTCTGTGTGTGCGCGCGTGCGCGCGTGCGCGTGCTTGTGTGCAGACATGCGGTATCGCGGCGCCAAGTCGGTGCTGGCGCGGTGGGAATACAAATCGTCGGCGGCTCCTCTCAGCTCGGCCTGGGCCGAAATCTCGGCTTCGGCTTCGACCTCGACCTCGTCACCCTCGTCCTCGCCCGCGGCGCAAATCGCGACTCCGCCGCCGGTCACGCCCACATCGTTCACGCCCTCGGCTTCTGCTTCCCTGCCCGTGCGCCCCCCCCCCGCCCGTGGCTCTCTGAGAGAGCCCCCCCTCTCTTCCACGCTCTTGCCGTCGCTCTCTTGCCCCCTTCCTCCGTTGTTGAGCTGCCCACACTGGTTTCGGTTTGTGCGACGGCGCGCAGACGGCGACCGGCTGGCAGTACACCGAGGTCGTGGCCCACCCGGGGGGCGCCACCCAGGACGACGCCCCGTCTGGCGAAGAAGCGGCGGCCTACGCCGAAGGCTCGTTCGTGACGGCCCTCCACCACACGCCGGGCCTCGTGTTCGTGGGCTACCTCGACGGCTCGCTCGAGATCCGCGACAGGTCCGCACCTCCTCTTCCTCTTCCTCGTGGCCGTCGTCCTGGGCGGCGCACCTGCTTTGCGGAGGGCCAAGCCCTGACTTGAGCGGCACGCGCATGCACAAACACACGAACACATGCATACGAACGCATGCATACAGCACGACGCTGCAGGTGCTGCATACGATGCCGCGACAGACCGCCCACCAGTCATCGGCCTCATCTCCGCCGCCTCGTACGCGACTGCTGGCCCCTCCTGCTCTCTCTCTCTCTCTCTCTCTTCGCTGATGGAGGGAACCGAACAGTGAAGCGATCCAAGCGGGAGGACCTGGCCCAGCCGTCGAACGGGGCCGAGCGGGGGAACAGCGACGGGAGCTCAGCCGAGGTGCCCAAGCTGCGGAGGAGCGGAGAGGACCTGCTTCGCCACGCCGCCCGTGCGCTCTCCCGGTCGCTGGAGCGCGCCGGTACGCGGTCGGCCGCTGGGCGGGACGACGGCCTCCCGCTCGACGCCAAGGACGACGCGGCGGCCCAGCCAGAGATCCCGCTGTCCTTTTGCCTGTCGCCCAACGGCACGTGCGCCGCGATGGTGACCTCTGCCGGCACTCTCAGCCTCTACCACCTGGGCCTCCTGCCCCTCGCCCCCATCGACCGCGACAA
>NAVB01001424.1:0-24576 GCA_002179805.1 Acanthamoeba lenticulata | reverse complement strand
TGCACAAAATTTTGAT
Organism: Acanthamoeba lenticulata; assembly: GCA_002179805.1. Lineage (NCBI taxonomy): Eukaryota > Discosea > Longamoebia > Acanthamoebidae > Acanthamoeba > Acanthamoeba lenticulata. The sequence goes on along the minus strand of NAVB01001424.1, from coordinate 24,560 downwards.
TAAAAAAGTTGGGTATTTATTTACAAAATAAATAGCAAGATAAATAAATAAATAAATTTATAAGGTCAGTTGATGGCACTGCTCCGGGCGGCATCGCGATGATTTCCTCCCGCCACCATGATCGTGGCTGCGCCGCCACCATGTGGAGCGACAGCCGCTGCGGCGCCGATGTTGTCGTCGCCGTGGGTCTGTGGCGGCTGGTGGCGGGGATGATGCCACCGGCCCTCTTCATCGTCCCAGCGGCGCCCCAGCTTGCGCGCGATGTTGTCCAGCCCGAGCACCTCCACACCGTCATCGATCAGGTCGCCCTGCGACACGACGTGCGTGAAGTTGCCGCACACTGCGTCGGGAGGAGCCCGTGTGTGAGCTCGTGCGTGCGTGCGTGCGTGCGTGCGTGCGTGCGTGCGTGCGTGCGTGCGTGCGTGCGTGCGTGCGTGATGAACGATGTGAGGAGGGGGAAGGCGCACCGCGACAACAGCAGCAACAGCAGCAGAGGCAGGCGTAGCACGGGATCCAGTCGGTCCAGCTGGCGTTCTTGTAGGTCTTGTAGCCGTAGGCGTAGGTGTGTGCGATCGCCACCAGCAGCATCTCGATGCAAATGATCAGGTTTTGCAGCGCCGTCCCTAGATTCACATCAAAAAATAATTGATAATAAATATAAATTATAATTACAAATCAAAAATAAAGAATAAGGACAAAAGGGTGGACACGAACCGATCTCCTCTTCGTCCTCCCAGTCCTTGCCGAGGTCGACGTTGCTTTTGTTGAGAACGCCCAACCAGCCGAGGAGGGCCATGAGGATGCCCTGCCAGAAGGCAAACATGATGACCAGCTTGATGCACAGGAACTTGGACATCGGATTGAACGGCTTCAGCTCGTCCTTTGTCACGTGGTAGAACAGCACCAGAAAGTACATCGACACTGCTCATGTCGTCATTCACCAACAGTCACGCCATGAAGACCTCTTCAGCATCCTCAACAACACGCGTATGGACTCGCTTTTGCTTGAGCAAGACGCACCAGTGATCGAAATGTTGTCAGCAATGGTGATCCACAAGTAGCCCTTGCTCGGCGAGAAGTCGCCATCACCATACCTGAAGCAACGTTTTTTTTAAAAATATAACAAAATTATGATAAAAGGTGGAGGAATTATTTCAAAAAATAAGAAAAATGGTGAAAACGGGCACATACCAGCCCTTGGACTCGAGCACAGCAGCCAGGATGGCCAGCGAAGGCTGCACCGCAGGAAAGCGCACACGAGAAACAAACAGACGTTAGGAAGACTTTGGGGCTGCATGTAGTTTGGAGGCGCAAGCATTTAACCTTGATGACGACGAACTGGAGGATGCAGCGCTTGCAGAGGAGGAGGAACTGGGCGCCGGGCTTGAAGGGCGGGAAACAGCAAGTGGGCCACGGGTGATCGGACACGGGCTTGCCCTCGAGCATCGCCACCACGCGGTCCTCGCTCACCTCCCACTCCTTATCGCGAACCCGCCGCATGGACTCTACGCTGTCCGGATCGAACTCGTCATCATGCAGGCTGCACAAAAGTTGGGGGCAATTAGGCTTTGTTGATTGACGATTCCTGCTAATCTAACATCACGGTTGCCATGCAAGAGAAGGGCAAGGTACCTGGGATGACCCAAGTCGTACTCGTAAGTGTTGATGAAGGCGATGAGAAGATTGAAGAACTGGTAGAGGACGTAGGCCTCGTAGGCGTCGCGAGCCAAGTCAAAGTAGAGCGAGTATTCCTTGTACTGCAACGAGAGCCAGCTGTCGATGGAGTAGATGGGCACCATCAGCAGGATGCGTACGATGTGCCGCTGCAGCTTGGGCTGCGTGTAGTTGCGCAAGTGCTTGTAGATAAGGGAAAGAGAAAGAAGAGTCGAGAGGGCCGTGCAGAGGCCCGCCACGAACCACACCTTCTCCCAGGTGTTCATCTTGCACCCGAGTAGCTTCTTGCAACGTTTCTTTACGGCCCGTTTTCTTTTACAAAAGAAAGAGAGAAACAATAATTTTTATATTTTTGCTGATGTCACGTTCTGCACCTGGCCGACGTTCTTGGACTTGGGCCAAGTTCTCGCAGAACCAGTGTCGGAACGGAAACGTGCCAAGTCGCTGATGTTGTGGCGCCCAGCTGCAGCCGACGTCAAGTCAACTGGGCTCTTGGCTTGGTGGACGTGGCCGCAGAAGGTCGACAAGAAAACCACGTATTACCCGTGGTCGGACAGCAACGGCAGGTAAAGGGCGGCAACCAAAACGCGCTACACAACTTGAGCGCAAAGAAGAGATCCATCCACCGAACATGGCCGAGGGCATACGTCACAGACGTTTGCAGGAGCTGAAACAGGACCCGGACGTCAGGCCCATGGCTAGCAGTCCTGGAGGTGAGTCAGAGATGAAACGAAATCTTTCATTCTCTGGCCAATTTCGTGTACATGCAAGCCGTGTACCTACGCCTGTCGTCAACCCCTTCATAAACGAGAGCATCGCCATAACCGGTTATGAATGGATAAAGGTTCGTCTCTGTTGGTTGTGCACGACTGAACGAAGCAAGGTTTCGATTGACACCGAACACGTGTTTGCAGCTGGTGATAGGAAGTGTGTTGCTGGCTCCCATCCGGTTGATCATCATCTTGCTACTCCTGACGATTGCTGTGCTCTTGGTTAAGATCGCCCTCATCGGTCTGTCCGTGCGCGACATTCACAATAAGCCCTTCACTCCGTGGCGCAAGAATACCCTTCTCGTTGTCCGGTTCGTGCCCTGGTTTCGTATGGCCTAGCTCTCAGCTATTTGACCATGTTCTCTCTTCTACAGGTACATGGCACGCGTGGTCTTGGTACGAGCTTGCGGACTCCACCAGCACGCAAGGTTGTCTTTCTTTGCCACCTTCTTACTCCTTCATCTATCCCCTTCACAACCTTGTACAGTTCGTATGGGGATTCTATTACATCCCCGTCAGGGGCAAGCCGGCCAGCTTTGATCAAGCCCCCATCCTCGTCTCCAACCACGTCAGGTGCGTTCACTGGTCTTCCCTCTCTCCTTTCCGACGTAGGCTCACATTTTTTGCAGCATGTTCGATGTCTTGTTCTTCTACTACTACGAGCTCCCGCGCTTCATCAGCCGCAAGGAGAACATTCATCTGCCATTCATCGGTGCAGCATTCCTCTCCTTCCTTGCTCTGTTGTGCTCTTCTTGCTGATCGGTGCGATGAATTTACGCCGTTGGCCCTCCCACGTACACCACAGGCACGGTCCTCTGTGCCATGCAGGGCATCCTCGTTGATCGTAAGGACCCCGACTCGAGGAAGAAGGCAGTTGAGGCGATCAACGAGCACGCCAACAAGTCTGAGAGTGCGCGCCTACCCGTCTTCTTCTTCTCTTCGTTGTATCGCTCCTGCTGCTCACACTGGAGAGTGCACAGGCGAGGGATGGCCGCGGCTCCTCGTCTTCCCGGAGGGCACGTGCACCAACCAGAAGGCCCTCATCTCCTTCAAGACGGGCGCCTTTAACCCTGGTATGCACTAGAGCCGTCGTTTTTGCGTATGTCGTCTTGAAAGCTCAAAGACTGCTGTCCACCCAAACAGGCAAGCCCGTGCAGCCGGTGGCGATCAGGCATCCCTTCATCCACTTTGACCCTTGGTACCACCCACTGATCTGCATCGATGTTCTGGCGAGAAAGAAAAGAAGCTCATCCCAAACACGTACATGTAGTTGGGTAAACGGCATCAACTTGGGGCTCCTCATCTGGCGCTCTCTGTGCCAGTTCAGCAACTACCTCCAGGTAAGTTGATTTTGTGACGCGGCCGTGCGCGCATAATAGGACTCACACGCTTCGTTGCATGGCAGGTGACTTACTTGCCTGTCCATAAACCCTCCAAGTACGAGAGGGCCAACCCGCAGCTCTTTGCCAACAATGTCCGGTACTGGCCTCCCTTCTCTCGAGCTTGTCTCTCTTCTCAGAGGGTCTTTCTGACATCCCGTTCAATTTTGGTTGGCAGGGCGCAAATCTCGCGGGCCCTCAACATCCCCACGACGGAGCATGGCTTTGACGACGTCAGCTTCGCCATGGAGGCCATGAAGCTGCAGGAGCGCCCCGAGGGCTTTGGCGAGGTCGACCTCAAGCACCTTCGGTAAGCCCTTCCCGTTCCCTTCCTCGTCCACCATGATCAGCGTCGTTGACTCGCCTCTCCACACCGACACCAGGGAGCACACTCGGATGAGCCAGGAAGAGCTGAACAAGCTCCTCAAGAAGTTCTCCAAGTTTGACAACGACCACAGCGGCGACATCACCTTCACCGAGTTCAGGGAGGCGCTTGGCCTTCCCAACTCACACTACGTCAAGCGGCTCTTCAACCTACTCGACACAGACGACTCGGGCTCGATCTCGTGGCGCAAGTACATCAGCGGCATCGCGCTGCTGTCGGAGGAGGTGAAGGATGAGGAGGCCATCAAGATCGCCTTCAGCTCCTTTGATCAAAACAACGATGGACGCATCGAGCGGGACGAGCTGTTCTCCATCATGAGCAACGTGATCCCCGCCATCACCCTGGACGAGGTCGACCAGATCTTTACCCGCGTCGACTCCAACCAGGATGGCTACATCGACTGTGGTATCTCTTCTTTCTCCTCTAGTGTCTTCTCCTTCATTGATCATCATCATCATGAATGAACTCACACTGCTGCTTCTTCTTCTTCTTCTTCTTCTTCTTCTTTTGCGTCGTGGCACAGACGAGTTCACGAGCTTCATGCGCGAGAATCCCGAGTACATGCAGCTCATCGCCTTCCGCCTGGCCGAGAAGGAGGCTGGCGCCGGAGCCCCCGCCAATGATGATCAAGAGGATGTTGGGAATGACGATGATGATGAAGAAGAGTACGGGCAGTCTGCGGCGTACAAGGCCGAGCTCGAGCAGGAGGCCCGCGAGCGCGCCGGCGACAAAGAGGCCGAGAGCGCCGCCGCTGACGAGTCAGCCGCCTCGGAGGGTCTTGCCGCCGCCTGAAGGCGCGCGTGTGTGTAAATAGTGATTGTGTAAACGAGGGAAGGAGGGCCCGCAAGGGACCAGCGCGAGGAGAGAGAGCAAAAGAGAGAGAGAGAGAGAGAAGTTGAGAAGAGATGCAGAACAGCAGCTGGAGCAGAAGAAGAGCCTTCTTCACCCAACGGAGAGGCCGAAGCGCCGATAAAGAAAACGGCTCCGAAAATTGTTGGCCAAGGCTGCGGAGTTTTGATAAAAGGCTTGTTGCGCAGCCAACACACAAACCACACCGCCTCCCCTCTTCTTCTTTGCCTGCCAGCCCATGTATTCCTTGAGCACACTGCTCGTTGTTGTTGTTGCGCTGGGCGTCTTGGCCGCGTCGCTGAACGCTCCGCTGGCCCATGCGTGGGCCTCTCGCGGCCTGCCGCTGTCGCCGGAGGGCGCGGGCAAGGCGCACTACTTTGCTGCCGTGCCTGGCCCTGAGAACAACAAGAGCGCGCCCGTGTGGCCGTTCCAGTGGAACTCCACGCAAGCCAAGATCAACCCCTTTAATGACCACATCTGGTGGACCAAGTTCTACTACGATTGGCCCCATGGCTGGACCAGGTACATCGCCTGCACCACACTCTCGTGTCGTCACGGTGATTTCGCTGATGAAGTGCGACACGCATGAGAACAGGACCGACTTCATGAACGGGTACTACAGCACGCAGGACCAGTGGTCGCTCAACTGCAGCATCATCTTCGCCAACAACCAGGTGTGGATGACCTTTCCCGACGAGCAGGCTTGCTTCCTCGACCACAGCGACCTCCCGACCAGTACCAATAGGCCCCCTCTTCTGGCTTGTGCGTCCTTGGACACCCTCACGACTGATGTCTCTACGCCACCTTCCACCTCGCAGTCTCGCCCTGGTGGCTGCAGTCGGCGGCCTACGATGGCGCGCAGAACTTCCGCGGCCTCTACGCGGACAAGTGGACGCTCGTTGAACTGGGCATCGACTACTTTGCCCGGAGCGACGCCATCCACACACCACGTACGTCTCTCGTGTTGCACTTGCTGGCGAGGATGCGGCCCCGAGACTTAAAACACGCGGTCGATTGGTCGGTTGTGTTTGGCGATGGCGGGGCAGTGAGGAGCACCAACCAAGCTGAGGACCCGGGCGCCACGGACTACCTGGACGTCGTGCTGGGGCCGCAGGACCCGTCTCTCTTCAAGCTGCCGACCTACTGCAAGAACCTCATCCAGAAGGGCTGTCCTCCTGATTCGCCCTAAGAGAAACTCCACTCAGCTACAAGCTTGGGGAATGGGAACAACAACCTTCTTGTTTTTCCATGCTCTTTCGCCTTGTTACTGGTCTCGTTCCGAGCTTTGGCAAAACGCGATTCGCGAACACTTGGAAACCGTCGATCAAACAAAACACAACAAAAGGGGCAGCAGTCACGAGCAAGAGAACAAGAGGAAGAGCATCATGTCCAAGAAGACGGGGTACCAGCAGGCCGCTTACTACGGTTCGCTTGAGGATGACCTGCCGCCCACCGACGACGAACAGGACAAGGAGAAGCAGCCGCTCAAGTTGCCGAACCCGTTCGTTCCTCGTGACGACGGCCCTTCTTCTTCCTCTTCTCCGGCAAACAAAAACAGAATTCTCTTCCTCGCAGGCGGCCTCGGCCTGGTCGCCCTCGTCGGGCTGGCCCTCGTGCTCGGCGTCCTCTTTTATCCGTCGTCACCAGGCCCAGAGCCGGGCGGGTGGCGTCCGCGCATTCAGCACACACAAGAGTACCAAGTGGACCTCGACCCGCAGGTGTGGGCCCAGCGCGACTCGGGCGTGCGCAACTTCCTGGCCTACCTCGCGGGCGTGGCGGCGAACCCCAAGGCCTACGCCTACTTTTACAACCCGGCCAACCCGCTCGCCCTCAAGCTGGACCAGCAAACGCAGCGCTTCCGCGTCTGGCAGCAAAAGACCTTTGACACCGCCAGCAAGGTACCTGGAGCAATCTATTGTCCGTATCGATATTGTTGTCCGTTTATTTTTTGTTCATTTAAGATTGACTGTCAACTGTTGCCCAATCAAAAGCCGTTATTCTTTCTGGAATGTATTTGATGAATTTCATATCTATTTTTAAATTGTTGTGGAATGATATCAGGACTTCTCGCGGTTGGGGATCAGCTTGCGCACGCGAAACTATCTCATCTCGACGGGCAACGGGACCAACTCGACGCACACCACGAGGCTGGACTTTAAGTTCAGGAGCGCGAATGAGGCCATTGCCTTTGCCATGCCCATGGAGCCAACGCCCGCGCACCGACAGGGCAGCAAGCAGAAAGTGGAGCAAGGTCTGTTTTTTTCTTTTTTTTTCTTTTGAGTTTTTTTTGCCAAGTTTTAGATTTAGTTTGGATGTTCTGATGAATTTGTTTATTCAAAACAAAAATCTGATTGGAGCCTTCCTTATTCTGGTTTGGCAGACTTCTTCGTCAACACTGCCTTTAGCACGCCGGTCGGCCGGTTCGGCCACACAAGCAAGGTCTACACGCTGCCCTTCCAGAAGGAGCTGTCCACCATCGGCGACGGACGACAGATCTACGGCGGCCTCAGCTACTTCCTCCCCACCTACGCGGTACGTGCCTGACATCATTGTCATGAGCATCGGCAGCATCATCATCATCATGCTCTTCATCTTCTTCTTCAGGACTCGGACCCGCTGAAGATCACGGCCAACAAGTTCATGTGGGTGCTGTCCTTTGAGTGGAACATCATCGGCGTGCCGCCTCACCAGACGAAGCTGGAGAGCATCATCTACCTCGTCTACAACTCCTACGAGGAGGCCCTCGCCGGCGTCACCCCACCGAGTTCGTCGTGCCTCATCACCTTCATCATCACCATCTTGTTGTGCTCATCCTGCCTTTGCTCCTCCTCCCTTGGCCTTGCGCAGCCAACCCAGAGTGGTCCTTCCGCGTCTACTCGACCCACGATGGCGATGGCGAGTGGGATCCGGTCATCTTGGAGCAGTGCATGGAGCTCTACAACATCGTCACCCACGGCCCCTGGAGCTTTGCCGACCGCAACCGAGGGTGAAGACGAACCTCTGTCCCACACACTGTGTCTCCAGATCATTTGTATTTATTGTTTCACCACGAGGCTGGTGGTTACCAGCTTCATCAGCATCGATCCTGGTCGCGTGTCTGGCGATCTCCGTGGGGTGCACAAAATTAGTGGACCTTGAACTGAAGCTGCTCATCTTCTTGGCAACTTTTTGGCGGAGCAAAGACAAAACTCCACCAAGGGCGTTGGTCCATACCATTTTCCTCTTTGGCGAGTTCATGCAAGACACACAATGGCGCGGATCGTTGAGTTGTTGTTGTTGTTCGTGGTCGTTCTCCTTTCGACACAAGTGCAGTTCCCCGGGGTCGAGGCCGCTACTTGCGGGAACCCAGAAATCTTGAGCTCGGTCACCGCCAAGGCCGAATACGAGACCGCGACCTATGTGGCCCAGGCCTTTCAAGTGAAGCATGACTACCTGACACTCACCGCCTTCACCATCCAGCTCACAAACAACAACATCAGTGCGCCACCTCCCCTCAAGTAGATCTCGGGCTGTGACCCGTATCATTTTGTGACGACATCGCGGCCGCGTGCAGATGATATCGCACTTGGCTCAGCGGAGGTCCGCCGCAACAACCAGAGCAGCTCTTACCCGGCTCATGGGCCTGCGCTGTTGACTTTCAACGTCTCTGATATCGTTTTGCCCAACGGAGTCGCCAACACGACGCAAACCTACGCGGCTTCCAACCCCAATAATGCTAAGTTCTCTGCGGGCGACTACTGGCTGGTGGTGTACATGCCCGACATGAGCATCCGCCTGAGCCTTCCCTATATCTCGACGCCTTATGCACCAATCCAATACAACGGCTTCGCTAGCTCGACCGATGGCAGCACTTGGTCAGTCCAGGCGGATCTCACGGTCTACATGACGCTCTTGGGCTGTGCGCCCTTGTCCTCGCCCTCGCCCTCGGTGAGTCCTCGCCCACAGCCAACCTACACGGTGGCACCACCGCCGGGCGAGATCAAGGCCAGTGCCAACGTGACGGCGATCTTTGACCAGCAAGCGCCTTCAGTCAACGTGTCCGCCGAGGATTCCGCTGAATCCAACGCCAGGGCCAGCTTCGTCGACTTGAAGTTGGGCAGCACCACCGTCGCTGCCGGTGACGTTGGTAAACACTTCTTCGTCTTCTGTCGTTTAACTCTGGACGCTGATCTCTGGTTCAACCGCAGGATACGACGTGACGACGTCAGAGACCAAGTCGGCCGACGGCAAACTCGTGTCGACGACCTACGCTTATGCCGCGCAGATCAGCGCTACCAACACGAGCGTGCAGCAGGCGTTCACGTTCGCCTTTGCCAACACTTCGGGCAACTTCTTCGGGCTGCCCTACGATGTGCCCAAGGGCGTTGTCAAGTGGTCGGTCAACTTGACAAGCTCATCCGCGCCTGACTCCGTCCTCAACACCGGCTTGGAGCTGCGGTACGAGGTGGCACGTGTGGCGTCTGGCTCATTGACAGCTCAATCCGTGGCTCGCGCGATCAACATGCCCAAGGCCAACATGACCACCTACTTTGTTCGCCTCGGGTCGTCGGTCGTGACTGTGGAAGTGTTTGATGTGGCCCTCGTCGACGGCACCTTTGCCGCCATCACGCACGACGTCTTGTTCGTGCGTTCCAGCGCAGCCTCCGTGGTGTTGGTGCTGCGGTTCCCGCCCTTCCGCCAGACGGTGGTCTACGACCCGAGCATCGGCCTGGGCACGCTTCTGGGGTCCTCCAGCAAGGGCGATGGCGGAGGTGGCGACTCCTCGGCGGTTGTGGCCGTTGCCGTGGCCGTGCCGGTGGCCGTGGGCGCCGTGGTGGCTGTGCTCATCGCCGGCGTGGTCGCCGCCTGGTGGCGAAAGCGATCGAGAAGCGGCGATGGCAGCGTGAACTTCAGCGTAGACGAGGACGACAGTGGAGAGGCTCTCTGACCACGCATTTGTCCCGATTTGTTAGCTTTACAATCTACTTTTATTAGTTTATAATATATATTCATTTATTTTTTTAAAAAAAGGGAGCCAGTCACGCGTACTCAGGAATAAACCTGAGCTGGTGGATGTGGTTGGGGCACTGCTGGATGTGGCCGGTGCCGTTGTCTCCCCAGTCGTAGGGGAAAAGTTGATCCGCGTCAGAAGTGAAGTCGTGACAGATGCTGAACACTACATTCCTCATCTCGGCGCCACAGACACTGCATTCTTCATACCCGGGGTTGCCTTGCGCGCCACCATGAGGACGTGCGTGAGTTGAGAGTCTAACCAATCATACGCCACCACAACTCCAAGTACCGTCTTCCCAGGCGGGCCAGCCGCCAAGCTTACAACAGTGGAACTGCTCTTGTGGTTCATCTGTGAGGGGACATGTCGGGTCCAACTCTTCGTATCTGCAGGGCCAGTCATCGTGGGGCTCCCACCCAATCAGCTGTCGCATGGGAAAGAGCCCAGGATGTTCCCATTGGTTGTTTGTCTTGACCTGGGTCGGATCTGGCGGCCGTCTAGCCAACTGGGCCTCGGTGTCTTCGTTGTGGGCGATGTCGGCCAAGAGAGCCTGGGCGTGCAGCACCACGTCTGCCAGGCTCGTCTGCTCCACAACTTTGCGCTGGGCTGGATGAACATGCGCGCATGTAGAACATGTGAGCACGTGAAGCTGCAGCTTGAGTAGAGCCACATGGCACCAGGACTCAAGGTTGGAAGGAGAATGGCCACTCGTGCTGCGGCCAGGGCGAAAAGGCTCGGCGGCGCAGGTGCTGGCGGGACTGGCACCCAGCGGACGCAGGCCATGGAGCAGTCCGGGCCGTAACCAAACTCATAGCGGCAGTCGTACAGGCAGCAGAAGAACTGCAGCAGCTTGCATACATCTTTTTGAGCCAAGAGAGCACGAGTCAAGTTCCCCTCTTGGGTCATAATTGTTGTTGGCTTGGGGCAGCAGCGCACCATCGCCCGCGTACTGGGCCTGGGCTGCACTGGGGGCAAAGCGAAAATCGAGCTGCAGGTAGAACTGCATCGGTTGTTGGCACTTGCCGCACTGGGGCCACTCCTCGCCCTTGCGCAGCCACGGCCGCACGCCACCAAAACAAGTCAAGTCCTTCCTATGGTCGAATCGGTAGGTGGGTGCCTCCAGGGCAGCCACATCCGTTAGTGGTGCGGCGTTACGAGTGTCATCACCTACGGCATCACTGCGAAGAGCGAGCACTGTGGGCTTCCAGCAGGTGCGTCGCGTTTGCATGTTCGGGTGCAAGAGAAGAACATACAAAATCCGCAAATCACCTTTTCAAGTTCAGAAGAAATCAAAAAATTAAAAAATTTGGCAAAGGGTTTTTGAAATTACAAAAACAAAGAGGTGTTCACCACTCCATGTCTTCATGCCAGAAGCGACAGGTTCCGCCACCGGTGCACCAGCGGCTCTGGCGCGTCTCTTGGCCGCGGAAGCTCTTACGGAAGCCCACGTGCAGGTGGTAGGTCACGGGCTCAAAGAACATCGAGCAGTCCCGCAGCTTGGCCAACTTGGTGTCGACCCAGCGGCTGGGATAGTCTATGGCTTCTTGCCTCTTCTTTTTCACTGCCTCCTTGTCCTCTTCGTCTTTGTCCTTCTCTTTCTCTTCACCATCCTCGTCATCGTCCTCATCATCGTCCTCATCATCGTCCTCTTCCTGCTCCACGTCACAGCGACGAACACGTTCACATCGGCCACTAGCAGAACTCTCGTAGCCGATGACGTCAGCCACCAGCTCGCCGTCCTTGAACCCCAGCACGAGCTTGCCCTTGCCTGCGCACCAAGACGAGAACGCCAACAACTGGCAGTCAGCAATACCACCAGAAACGTGGTGATTATGCCAGAGCTCAGGAGGACACCAACCTGCAAGGCAGTGGAGGCTGGTGTACTCGCCCGCCCGGCCACACCCGACGCCGTAGCCTTCCCATGTCGCGCGCCCGAAGAAATCGACTTTGACGACAAGCCCGCCGTCACTCTCGGCCAACGGCACGCCGTCCTCCAAGAACTTAAAGGCGTTCGCCCACTTGCGCATGGTCTCCACGTAGGCCACAAAGTAGTCCGCCACTGCGGGCAGTGGGTAGCTCTTCTTGCCGTCTTTCTCTCTCTGCCTCTTCTCGCCCTTGTGGGTGTTTTTGGAGAGCTGAAACAGCTTCTCGTAGCCCTTGCGCCACAGCGCTTGATGACGGCACACGAGTCCATGCAGGCGGTGGTTGGCCAGGAAGAAGGCGCGCAGGCTCGCCTTAAAGCCGGCCCACTCCATGATGAGCATCAACACGTCGTCGCCCACGCTCTCCAGGCTCACCACACCACCTGAAACTTCCTCCTCTTCACTGTCCACGCGCGCCACTTTCGTGGCTGGCAGCGGCATGTGTTCCTTTTCATCACCGTCAGCTCGTATGGTCCTCTTCATCGCACTTTCTTTCAACCAGCGCCACAACAAGCCTGCTCGGAGGTTCAGACAGTTAAATTGAGTTTACACATCATTCCCTGCAACCACCAGCCAATCGAAAATCTTAAAAAAAAGTCAGGAATGATTTACAAATGGCCACTTTGGATGTGGTACCATTCCGTTTTTAGTGGTAAAATTTTATTTGACAAATGGAAATGATGTGGCAAGAACGCTACAGCCTGGGCTCTGCTGCTTCTGCCTCCTCGTCATCTGCCTCTGGCTGCCTGCCGGTTTCATGGGCGAGAAGGGTGGCCAGGATGGCAGCACGGTGACGTGCCAGGTCGACGGCGGACTGGCCCCGGTCGCCCGCTGGAGCGCGAAGGCGCACATCGGCGCCGTGGGCCAGCAGCAGCTTGACCATCTCGTGATGACCCCGCGCCACGGCCGCGTGAAGGGGAAGCTCTTTGGGCCCAGCCCCGGCGTTGTTGATGTGCTGATGCGCTCCATGCTCAAGCAACAGCTTGGCTGCACAAGACAACAATTCCCGAGTCCTTAAGCATTCAAAATGATAAAAAAGAATTATTGGATAAAATAAATAAATAATAATATAATTCAAAACAATTGTGCAGGAAAGGAACCAATTGCGAGTTGATTGCGGTGTACAGCCAGGAGGAGCAGCGGCCCGCAGTCGGCATGACTGAACCCAGCCCGGAGGAACAGCCGAACGACTTCCTCGTGGCCCGTCTCGACAGCCACCTGCACGGTGTGACTATCTGGCCGGGCGCCCTTGCTCATCAGGTAGCGCGCTACCTCTACCTGGCCTGTAAAATAATGATGGTTCATGATATGTAGCAACATTAGAATCAAGTAAAAACGGGACCTTTTTGGCAGTATGAAAAAATGCATTAAATAAATAAATAAATAATGATATTTAAAAATACTAATTTGATTTGAAGAGCAGTAGACGACCATACCGTATCGCGCTGCGACGGCGAGCGGAGTGAGGTTGGGGAAGGCGAGCTGCGAGTTGGCATGCATGTGGGGATTTTCTGAGAGGATTCGACGCACTACAACAATACTGCCGTTCTTGCATGCTCGTCGAAGCGCGCCGTGGATGTGCTCCTGCGCAAGAGGATTCACGATTGTGAGCAAGCTCCTGCTGCGACAACTCGGGAGGTTGGAGCAGCGCTGCGGTGATGGGTACGGTGTTGATGTCGGCGACAGCCTGAGCATAGGCAGCCTCCAAGCCCCGCTTGTGGGCCTCGAACTTGCTGGTCTCGACGGCGATGGCGTGTTGTAGCAACTCGCGTCGGTCGTCGATGGCATGTTGCAGCTCCAGCTTGGCCAGGCGCTGCTCCTTGAAGAGGTAGCGAAACGACTTGAACCACGAGATAGGCGCCCGACCGCTCTGCTCTCGGCAAGAACCTCACTGAGTCAGCAAACGAGGCAAGGCGAGGCGAGGCTGGGGGCCGACGTACCAGCTTGACCTTGGCCACGTTCACGGGCGGGCCTCCAAATAGCGTGTTGTGTAGTGAATGCCACAATGCAGCATCTTCTGTTAGCTGTCGCCAGTGCTCTGATATGAGACCCGCACTACGCGTGCCGAGGAAGAAAAAGATGAAAGATGCAAAAGATGAAGAAGGAGACATAAGCGGTCATGAGTCACTCTTGCAAGACAATTTAGGGGGAGAGTTTAGGGGAGAGTTCGAGGAAAGCTGGTACCGGAGCACGAGGTCGGTGGGGCCGAGGAAGGAGAGGATGTGGTGTTTGAGTTCCAGGGGCAGGTCGTTGAGGCCTACTCCAGCGTCGGGCTGGTCGCACTCTGCGCTTGGGCTGGCCACGGCCACCTTGCGTGAGGCTGTGGTGGTCGCGTCGCTCCCCTTGGCTCTGCCTTCACTGGCCGCCACCTTGGTGTGGACAACACTTGGTGGTGGTCGCTTGAACACGACCTACAGGACACGGTTGTCAGTGGTGGTGTACTGCTGCGAGCCAAGGCTCAAAAAGACGAACCTCCTGGACGGGGAGGGAGCCATCGGCGCCCACCCGAACGCGCAGGGGATAAGCCCCCTCCTCGAGGGGCAATTGCTCCAGCACCACGGTCCAACCCCCAACCACCACCGTAAGCGGACCCTGCGGTCCTTCCACCTCTTGAGCCATCGCCTCGCGCAACTGCGACACAACGGAAAAGTTGGCCAGAAAACCAATTTTCCTTCACATGTCTTTTTCCAGCTATCCCAACAATGAGGAATGGAATGTGGAGGCCGATTGCTACCACTCTGCCCAGTTGATACGACTGTCTCTGATCAGGCAGCACGCTCAAGCGCAGAGGAGACATCACAGACGGAGCGAGCGGAGCAAGCCAGCAGGCACCAACAGAAAAGTTGGAGGCATTCGGGTGAAGTGCGCCCGCCTGCTAGACAACTACGGATCTAGGCACGAAATTTCATCACCTTTCCGCCTAATGCAGGCGACTTCTTGCCGCGCCGGCAAAAAACACAAACCACCCCCTCCGTTGTCTACTTCCTCATTCCCACACGGCTCTCGCCTCTCGACGCACACACACACAGCTCTCTTCTTCGTCTCCACTTCTCCAATTTCTTTTCTTCCTTGTTCTCTTCGCGGACGCTACTCTCGTAGGTTCCTCCACACCAGTTTGAAATCTGTATATACTGTAAACAGTCAGCACAACGTCGAGGATGGCGCTCGTACACAACAATGCCAAGGACGCCCTTGTCGCTCATCGAGCAACTCAGGAACTCTTCCGCCTTGGCTGCAAAGGCCACGTTCAGCTCTCCTCGTGCAGCAGTGGCAACAATGTTGCCGACAGCAACGTGGCGGTCGGAGCCCTTATGAAGATGGTCGAGCGTCTTATGTCCTACTTCCAATCGTTTTACTCGCTTGAAGAGGATCTGCAGGTACACGGCCCCCTCCCTCTTTTTTGTTCCCTCGGCCCCAGCTTGTTTTATAGTTGTCTTGAAGGCTCACCGCTGTTGGTGCGCAACAACAGAAGCGGGAGGAGCTGCGGAAGTTGAATAGTCTCTCTCCGTTCATGCGCCTGCCGCCTGAGATCATCTTTCACGTGCTCTGTTTCCTCTCTGCAAAGGACCTCGCTCTGGTGCACCTCACCTGCTCAGGACTCGCTCGCTATGGTACCTCTATCCCTCAACTTTTCCACCATTGAGCACCCTTTAAAATGGCGTTCTGGCTCCTTCACAGTAAGCGATGAATGGCTGTGGAAGCGCCTTTGCGACCGAGACTTTGCCCCTGTGAAGAACGCGCTCGCTAGCTACTTTGGCAAGAACTCGAAGTGGGTCTACCGCAGCAAGAAGGTCACCTTCTCCGGCCGCGGCCAGATTAAGGATGGCGACGTGGGCACTCTCGTCACCAAGGACGGCCGCTACGAGGGCGAGTGGTACGACTCCTCCTTCTCCTTCTACACTTGTTATGAACTCGAGCTCATGTGTCTTCTCTCCGCTCTACAGGAAAAACGGCGAGCTCAACGGCTACGGCTTCCTCGTGAGCTCGGTGGGCAACATCATCGAGGGCCAGTGGAAGAGCGGCATGGGCCACGGATTCGGGCGCGTGTCGTATTCCAACGGCGACCTCTACGCCGGTCAGTGGACCGACGGCGGCGTGACGGGCAAGGGCGTGTGCTACTTCATGGAGGGCACCGTCTACAAGGGCGAGTGGAAGGACAACGCCGTCCACGGCCGCGGCACCTGCTGGTTCAGCGACGGCAACAAGTACGATGGCGGCTGGAAGCTGGGCAAGAAGGACGGCCCGGGCGTCTTCTACTGGAAGAACGGCGCTACCTGGAAGGGCACCTGGAAGAACAACAAGCCCGAGGGCAAGGGCAAGCACTACTGCCCGGCCACGGGCGAGACCACGCTGGTCGACTGGCAGACCGAGTTTGAGTGCTGCGCCGCCGTCGAATCCAAGAAGGATCTCCACAGCGACGTCCCTCCGCCGATCGCCTGAACTTCCTCTTCTTCTTCTTCTTCATCTTCTCGCCAGCCAAAGGCCTCGCGACCTGGACGTTAGTAGCTACCGTCAACGTCACCGTGGCCGACCTATCTCTATCTCCATCACTTTCTCCTTGTAAACACACCTTCTTGTACAGACATGCCGCAAGTGTGACAGAATTCTTCACATACCCATAAACAAAAAAGAAATTATAAATCGAACCTTGTCCTGCACAAACATGTCGGAGGCGCTTGATCGGTTGCAGCGAGTTCTGCAATATGTTTGCAAGGACGCGTGGCCAGCATGGCAAATCGAAAGGCCCAAGGCGCCCAGTTCAATTCCTACTCACAAATTGCGAGATTTTGTAGAAACGATGGCGCCGGTCTACGACCTCCTGCAGCCGACCACGTCCTCGGTCATCCAAGATCTGGCTCAGGTGGAAAGGTTTATGAGCGGCGAGTTATGGCTCGTCAAGAGGATGCTTTACAAGAACAAGAATCAGGTAGGTAATCTCCAATTTACGCAACGTAATCGCGATTAATCGTAGCGCACGACAGCACGCACATGCGCAGTACTGGCGTCATCTAGTCCACATGAAAAAGGTGATGGTAGCGCTCTCCAGTTTCAATTTGCCCCTTTTGCACCAGCAGCTGCCGTTCAAGCCTCCCGTCAAGATCCCGTACGTGCTCATCGCTGTTGGCCAGCCGTGCTTGCCATGGCCTCACGAGTGTAACTGTACAGCACAAACACGCCCAAGGGCGGTGGAGGGGCCAAGCCACCGCCACCAGAAGGCCCGCCCACGAAGGAGGAAGTTGAGAGCGTCCTCTACTGGCTCCTAGGTGTTGCTATGTTCATCAGTGGGGTGCGTTTCCCATCCTCGCAGCTCTGGCTTTATGAAGCTGACTTGCATGAGCGAACCTAGGCGATGCGCGTGGTGGAGCAGTGCTCGCTCGACATGTTGGGCCTCGTCGAGCAGACCTTCTTCATGCCCTTCGCCATTACATCGTTGTGCATTGCCAGGTACTTCAAGCGCGCCTCTCGCTTCACCACGCTCTATTGACCTTTCCTCTCCTTCTTCTTCTTCTTCGTCTACTTCTATTTGTTTCGTAATAGTCGGTTCTACGCGCTGTGCAAGTTTGTCATCCTGCAACTCGACTCTCTCTACAGCGCCCTTCATCGAGCCCTCGGGTTCCACCCCTCTTACTCGGTGCGTACCAAGTCTTTCTGGGGAGCACCAACTCTTCTTCTTCTTCTTCTTCTCGACAAGCCTTCAACCAACGTGTGTCCGCAACTTTGTATTGTAGCCATCAACAACAACCACCACAACGACTCAACCGACCCACGGTCAGCCCGACGGTGCGGCGGGTACGCCAGACTTCGTGGTGGCCCAGCTCGCTAGTCTCCTTGGCCCTCTGCCCGTCCTGCTGGAGGACCGCGTACAGCAGAGGTGCGCCTCCCAACAAGTGGCTCATGACCTTCATGGTCACTACAACCACAGTCTTGGCCGTCTGCTGACGAGAAGAGTACTCTCGCTCCCGCAGCGAGACGGTTCAGTCGGTGGCGATGGCACAGATCATGAAGCAAGTCGCCGCGGTCGGCACTTACAGCGTCACCTCCACAGGCTCCTCTCAGCTCGCCCCTACACCTTCCTCTTCGTCATCTTCGTCCGGTGTGGTCACCGTTGCAGTGAAGGAAGAGGCCACTTCTTCAACACCAGTCTCATCGTCTTCAGCTGCACCCGCGAGGAAGAGAAAGACGACCACTGATGCATCTTCATCATCATCATCCTCTTCTTCCTCATCATCGGCTTCTTCCTCTGCTACGTCGCTATCGCCACCGGCAGCCACAGCTCCGACGGCCTTGAAGGCCAGCAGCAAGCAGAAGAAGGCCGCGCCGGAGCCGGCGACGACCGTCGCGTTCAAGTATCGCGAGGTGGGCAGCGGCGCCGCGAAGAAGCGACGGAAGAACGACGCGTCGGGTTCCGTAGTGGAATCGCCCTCTCCATCACCTTCGCCTTCCTCGTCATCTTCATCATCGACCTCCTCGTCAACGTCATCGCCGTCTCCATCTGCGACGGCCAAGGCCAAGCGCAAGGCCGCCGCTGCGGCGGAAGAGGCCTCAACATCGTCGCCGCCTCCACAGCCGAGCAGCAAGAAGATGAAGGTGGCCACCCCCACGTCCTCCTCCACGACGCTGCCAACGTCGCTCAACAAGAGGGCGCCCAAGACCCAAGAGAGCAGCAGCTTGGACGACATCATGGCGAGCCTCCTGCCCGGTAAGTCGATGAAAACGAAGCCAAAGACCACGACGCCCGTCGCGCAGAAGCAGAAGGTGAGTGCCGCCAGTCCGGGTACCAAGAAGACGACGACAACAACGACGAGCAAGGCCAAGGGGGCAAGCGTGGATGACATCTTCGCCTCGCTGCTGCCGTCCTCCAAGGCCAACAACAACAAGAAGAAGAAGAAGGGTGCATGAGGCACGAATGAAGTCTTGACAGTTCTTTTTGAAGTAGACGCTGCAATCGAGCGTGTTTCTGGCCTGTGCCATCGAACGCGCATGGCGCTGTTGCTGTGGCCGCACCAGCTGAACGCGCAGGAGGAAGTAGAGGGAGGAGGTCGAACACCACCAACGCAGGCAAAGGGGGGCCACTAGTCGACCTTCCACTTGTTGGCGCACTTCATGCAGCGGTAGAAGGTCGAGGACGGTTCGTCTGCTGATCGCGTCTGCAGCTGGAAGAAGTTGGCTCGGTCGTGTCCGCACTCCGGGCACTTGGCTGTGGCGCACGGAGAAGATCAGAGGAGTAAATCGAACGAACAAAGAAGAAATTCGAGCACGAAAGTGGTGCACCTTCTGTTTGTTGTGCGTTCTCAAAGACCTCATCGCCGATAATGTCATCGACCTGCTTGCGCTCCAGCGCGGCCTTTTTGCTGATTTTTTGATCAATGCCAAAAACGTAGGGGCAAGTCTGACAAAAGAATCGGAGACGATTCTCCGGCCCTGCTTCCACCAGCAGCACGTTCGCGCAGTAGGGGCAGAACAGCACCATCCTCCCGATCAAGCGGACACAGAAAAATCACAATAATCATCTATTTCCTTTTCAAGAGGGAAGAAAATGATTTTCCGCACTTCTGCTTTAGTGAAATATTTCTTGTCAGAGAACAACAAGAAGGCAACCAAGAAAACGAACAAAAACATCTTCTTGTGGAGCAGGCGACAAGTGCAACGAGGTCTACAACACAATGGGCCGGGGCACTGGATGGACGAGCAAGCCACCTTCCACCTATCTGGCAGTCTTCAACACAGTTATGGCGACCGGGTGGCTCACCGTAGCAGGCTCCCTCGCATTCAACGCCTTTTCCACCGGCATCCTTCCCGCCCTGGTTGGAGCCTTTGACAACGTGGGCTCTCTTGTCCGTACGTTTCGCTTCTTCTTCCATATTGTGACGTTGAACTTGTTGTGGTCTGACGCTTGGGTGGGACCGCAGTGTCTCTGCAGCTGATCGTGTGTATGGAGGTGGTGCACATGGTGCTGGGGTGGGTGCCGCCCTCGACCATGCATCCGCTATTGCTGCTGCACTGCAAGGTCTTTCGTCGGCTGCACCTTCTGCTGGTCGTCTGGTTCGGCGTGCCGCAGGTCCACCGGACCGCCGAGCTGGGCTTCGTGTTCGTCCATTGGGCCGCGGTGGACATCATCCGCTACCCGTTCTACTTGCTCAACATGCTGCACCTCTGCCCGTCGCTGCTGCGATGGCTTCGCTACTCGGAGTTCATCGTGCTCTACCCCATCAGCTTCCTCTCGGAAAGTGCGTCTTCTCTCTGCCCTGAGCCAGCCTCATGGCGACTCACATGTGACGACGACGTGGGCAGTGCATCTGTGGTGGAAGATGTACCCCCACATCAGCAAATGGCCGCAAGCATTCGAGCCCTTCAGCCTCGGCGCCGTCCTGACAGCGGCCTACGGCTGGCTCCTCCTCGTCTACCTCGCCTACCGCGTCGTCTGTGCGTGTACTGCTTTTTTCATATAATTCTGTAAATTTTATTTCTTAATTTTTATATTTATTATTCATTCTTTTTGATTTGGAATGTCTGAAGCGCCCATCTTTGTGACTGCAGCGTTCCCCCTCAACTACCGCCGGATGCTGCGCCTCCGCTGGCGCAAGGAGAGCGCCAACGACTCCAGCACGGCCCCGGCCAAGGTGGATTGAAGGTTCTGTAGTTGTAGCAGCGTGGCTGTTAACGGCCCTTTGTTTATGTACAATCGAATGTTCGTTGCCCAACTCGAGCCATCATCATGGCACGGAAAGCAGCGGCGCGTACTCGCCGTTGATCTGCAGCTTGCAGTCGGGTGAGGCGGTGTTGTCTTGCTGCGGCCACATGAGACCAGCCACGTTGGAGGCGATGACCGACAGAACGACGTAGCCCACCACCCCGACCGACACCCAGCAGGCGGTGAGGATCTCGACCGTGGTCTTGTTGTTGACGATGACGGCCGACAAGCCCCAGACGACCACCAGCGGCATGACCGCATCGTGGCGCCACTGGGCAAAGAAGTGCACCGTCACGTCGGCGAACACGATGAGCGCCACCGGGAGCGCGGGCGCCGTGGGGGTCACCAGGCCCAACTGGATGGCGACGGAAGACACGTTGATGCAGTTGGCCACCAGCAGCCAGGCCGTGTTGAGGGCCGTGGGCAGGTAGTAAATGCTCCAGTGGAACAAGGCTGAGACAAAGGCGCGGCGGTGCGCCTCGGTGGGGTCGCGCCAAAAGTCAGTCAGAGGCTGTGCGATGTTGGTCGCGTAGGACGAGTCGGTGACGCGCAAGTAGGCCTCGAGGCTGAAGGTGAACGCGATCAGCAGCAGCATGTTAGAGGTCACTGGCCAGGACTTGTCAAAGTACTCGAGAACGGCCCACAGAAGCAAGAAGAACCAGTTTAGCGGCATGTAGACGCTCAGGGCCTCGACGCCCTTCAACTTGGCTTGGTTATCGCCTGGCAGAACGCCGTACATCACGGCGGTGCCCTGGAACAGCCATATGAAGAACCAGATCGCGAACGCGTAGCCAGCAGGGTTGATCAGGATGGGAAGAGATTTGCTACGCTCGCCGATGTTGGCGTAGGAGCTTACGATGACCACACTGAAGAAGAGGAAGGGCGACACAATGCGCAGGCCCCAGTCGCCTTGGCTAAGTAGAGTCTGCATATGGTGTGGTGCGCACGTGATATGCGGCCTCGTCTTCTTGTACCCTTGTGCCTTCTTTGGGGCCCGCCCCTCGTTGGACAAAAACAAGGGGTTCGCAAGAACGACGCTTCGTGACGTAGCCTCGCGTGCCAGACATTCTTTTCGTTATATCGGAATTTCTTGGCGTTTTCCATCGCAATAAATCAGTGAACGGACCACAAGGAGCAGTGCGCGGAGAAGGAGGCCTCAAGGGAACGATGGAGGACTTTGTGTACTGGCCGGATATCGAGGGGCTCAACCATGTGCTACGCAACCACGCTCGCCTGAATTCTGTACCGCGACTCCTCTGGTGTACCCCCCACTCTCCTCCACTCACTCATGGCCACTATCCTCCCTGCTCTGGGCATCAGAAGGAGACTGTGGGCTACAAGGGAAAGGTGAAGCTTCACGGCATGAACGGCGCCATCACCCTCTGCGCAGACTCCACCGTGCGCGTGCAGAGCCGGAACCGGTGCCCGATCCCACCCTGTGCGGCTGCCCACGCCGCAAACGCCTAAGAACTGTCATCGTGGATGGGTTGATGGGTGGGTGTGAGGCCAGGTTCATCGACGGCGAGCACAAGGGCCTGGCCAAGTGGGTCAAGGACCACAGCAGCTACTTTGGCGCCCTGTGGTCCCGCGCGCAGCCGCGCCTGTGCCGCTTGACCACGGCCACGCGCTTCACCATCTTTGGCGAGTGGTGCGGCCCGGGCGTCCAGAAGGGCGTACGAACTCCTCCTCCTCCACCTCATCATCATCACCATCATCATCTTCATCTCCTTCTTCTTCTTCTTCATCTTTTTCGTCTTCATCGTCATTGTCCTCACTGCACGACACCAACAGAGCGAGGTGGCCGTGGGCAAGCTCGACCGCTGCATTTTCGCGGTGTTTGCGCTGCACGCCGAGGGCAAGCTCCTGGTCGAGCCCGACGACATCCTGGCCCTGCTGGGCGGCCTGCCCGTGCGCGACGCGCTGCCCGACGGCCTGCACGTCATCCCGTGGGGGGCCGACTACCACGTGCGCCTCGACCTCGGCGGCAGCGGCGGCGAGCTCGAGGGCGGGCCGCAACTGGCGCGCCTCAACGCCATCGTGCGGGCCGTGGACGAGCTCGACCCGTGGGTGCTGCAGACGTTTGACGTCCGCGGCGCGGGCGAGGGCGTCGTCTGGTACCCGGTCGACCTCGTCGGCCAAGCGTCGTCGACGGGCTTCAAGCACGTGCTCGACGTGGACCAGTTTGCGTCCTACGCCTTCAAGACCAAGGGCCAGAGCCACCAGATGGTCCGCCACAAGCCTGGCCGGACGGATGATGGTGGTGATGATGGTGATGACCACGAGGTCATCACCACGCGCATCGACGTCGTGGACTCAGAGGAGGAGCTGGCCGACCTCTTCCTCACTCCTGCTCGCTACGCGCAGGCCCTCAGCGAAGTGGCCGCCCTCGGCGTCGGCGGTACCTCCGCTCTCTTCATCCATTTTCTTTTGAATTTTGGTAAATAGTTTTCTTACATTTACTACTATTAATATAAATAATATATATAAAAAGATGGACGACAGCACTCGACGCGTGAGGCGCTGGTCGGGTGGATGGTCAAGGACGTGCGCAAGGAGGCCCGCGCCGAGTTCGAATCCGCCTCGCGCCCGCTCCGTTGGTTCGTTTTACAATCCGCCCCTCAACGGCATCCTCCTTTGAGCCTGACCTGAGCCTGACCTGAGCTGGGCAGGGAGGCCGTCGACCGGGCGGTGACGCGGCGGGTCGAGGAGTGGGCCCGCGCCACCGAGAACGTGCCCCGCGTGCGCGCCCTCATGAAGGAGCTCCAGGCCGCCCACGCCGCTCGTCGGGCCGCCGCCTCGTCCTCCACCGCCTTCAAGTGGCTCGACAACGAGAATGAAGGCGATGATGATGATGGTAGCGACGCCACGTCCTCTTCGTCTTCGTCTTCGTCGTCGGCAGCGAGCAGCACGTTGCTGGCCGGCCTCGTGTTCTCGTTCTCGGAGCAATTCGCCTTCCGGCGCAAGGCCGAGCTGACCGAGACCATCAAGCTGCACGGCGGGACCGTGAGCTACGCCCTCCACGCCCGCTGCACGCACCTCGTCGCCACCGAGGCCGAAGTGCTCGCCTCCGACGCCGCTTCCGCCGGGGGCAGCGCCAAGCTCCGCCAGGCGCGTCGCCTGGCCGACGAGGCTCGCGACGGCGCCGCGTTCCGCGTGATCGATGCCGCGTGGATCGACGAGTGCGTGCGGCGCGGGGCGCGCGTGGCCGAGTACCCAGCCTACGACCTCCTCGCCCGCCTCCGCCTGGCCGCCGCGGCGGCCTCCACAGCCGTGGACGCCAACGCCGACGATGGCGGCCGCAAGGAGCGCGCGGCCAGTACGCGCCTTGCCACCCGCGCGCGGGGGCCGCGGCCGTGTTCCGGGGCTGATGCCACATGTGTGTCCGTCGTGTGGTGCGCGCAGAGGTGCCGCAGGCGTCGGTGTGGAACTTTGGCGGGGAGGTGGAACCCTACTTCCCGGCCTCCAACTACGACCTCCTCCGCATGGACGTCCTCCACGTACGTTTCTCTCGATGTGTTCGTCCTCGCGCTCTCGCGACTCCAACGTCTGGATCTTGGCTCACCACCTCGACCACGGGCTGCGGCAGTGCATGGACATGCGGGACAACCACAACAAGTTCTACAGCATGGAGCTCCACATGTCCAACGAATACGTCGGCCCCGACACCCCCGGGTACCTTTTTCCGACTTTTATTTTTCAATTTGTTTATTTTTATTTTTATTTTTATTTATATTTATGTTTATGGAATGTGGAATGGAATTCCAGACGGTGCGTGTATCGGATTCTGACGCACCACGGGCGCACGGACGAGCTGGACTCGGCCAAGACGCACGTGGGCCAGCGGGAGACGCGCTACCTCCACACGCTGGCCGACGCTGAGGCGCTCTACGCCCACATCC
>NAVB01001423.1:0-22519 GCA_002179805.1 Acanthamoeba lenticulata | reverse complement strand
GTTGAACAGCGTCACCTTTTATAACAAATGTGCATCACTTTGCAGAGCGACCTGCCGGTGCCCAACTGCCCGCCACCGGACTCGCTGGCCTCGGACCCACTGCCGGAGGCGGTGGAGCTGGCCACGCCCTCGGTGGACTACACACCGCCGCAGTACATTTCTCTCCTCCTCACCGACCTCGGCGTCCTCACCCCCTCCGCCATCTCCGACGAGCTCATCAAGCTCTACTACTAATGCCCCCCCCCCAAAAAAACCCTTTCATGCGTGGGAGACGACGTAATACAATGTTCCCCTATTTGCCACCAATCACCACCATCATTCTCATTTTGGCAAGTTTAGCTCTCTACAAGCACAGACCGGTCAACTTCCTAAATAAGGATACGCTTGCCTTATTTACTGTACGTGACTTTTTTGGTTACAAGGGTAGGACTGATATAGGCCACCTGATGATCGCGTGTAACAACACCATAAACAGAAAAGGAAGTTGCCAACTTTGTTAGGGCATAAGGCTCCGCGGGGGCTTTATTTTAGGACACTCTCCCCGCACTCTCTTCGCCAAGACCAAGAGACAACAACAGACATCCAACAAGAGAGAAAAGACAGAGCGAGAAGAGAAGAGGTAGATCCTCATTTACGTCGTCATGCAGGTCCAGCTTGCGCTCGCGTGGGGACTTGTTCTTGCCCTCTGCTTGGCTGGCCATTTGCTTTCGGTCGAAGCCCGACTCCACCGACCAGGCGTGCTGCTGGGGGAGGCCAAGGTGGCGCCGCTCGAAGCAAAACCGGCCAGGCAGGGCGGCCTCCCGCACATACCACCCCAAGAGGAAGAGGAGGAGAACGAGCTCCACTCCCAACGTTTCTTCCACGAGCCTGTACAATCACCCGAAGCTGGCGACGACCAGCGGACGCCAACGCTCTCCACCAAGCGGGGCCCAACGCTCAACAAGCCCGTGTACATACCCCTGGACGCCCGCCAGAACACAGCAGGTTGGCCCCTCCTCCTCCTCCTCGCCCTTTTTGGTTGAAAATGAGTTCTGACGCACGCTTGCCCCCAGACAAGCGAAAAGCTGCGTACAAGTTTGTCCTCACCAACGCCAAGCCCTCGCGCTCGCGGTTCGTGTGGTACCCGCGGAGCTTCACCACCAGCGCCAATTTAAATTTCACCCAAGGCGCTCTGGTCTCCACCACCACCGACGGCCTGTCGAGCTCGTTTGCCATCGCCGACAGCTCCACCATCAACTTGCTGAACGCCAAGGCGCTCTACGACACCAGGTACATGCGCAGCGCATTGTTCCTCCTTCAGGAGCAAGTCTTTGCTCACACGATCACGACCAGCATCGCCATCCTCGCGATCGAGGGCGTCTACCAGGGCGTCCTCAAGCCGCTGACCTTCGAGGCCTACTCGTACTGCTCGCCGCTGTACAATTACATCTTTGGCAAGTACCAGGAGTGCTGGGACTCGGAGGACTACTGGACGGCCCTCGCCGCCAACCAGGTCACCGAGGCCACGAGCGTCGTCTACATCGACGGTGATGACGTGGCGTTGGGGCGGCTGCTCATCGACGGCCGCACGCCCCGCTTCGGGATGCTGATCGTGCCGGACCTGTACCAGGGCACCACCGACGCCATCTCCGACCTGCTGGGCGCCCAGGGCCGAGCGGCCCTACAGAGCTATGTCGACAACGGCGGCCTCATCTTCAGCTCTGGCAAGGGTACGGCTGCCCGGCGCCTCTTCCTTCGGCTTGATCTCGCGTGGAGATGACAACCGCATCTGGGCCTCCGTTTGTTTGCGGCCGCAGGCGCCTTGCTTCTGCAGACAGTGGGCCTGGTGGCCGACAACACGTTCAACTCAACCCACCAGGTGACCGGCAAGAGCGGCCAGCTGACGGCGACCGTGCAAGGCTGCAACCAGAACCTCGCCTCTGACCCCGACGCCGAGTTTGCCCAGCGCGGGCTCTGCTTTTCACCGACTCAGGGCGGTGCTGCCACTTCGGCCTCCATCGACGGCGCGCCGCTGGTCTCTTCCCTCAATGGTTTTGCTGTCGCCGCGAGTTGGAACGGCTCGACTGTGCGCATTCGCAACGCAGAGGGTACGCACAACCGACCGGGCCCGTTGAAGCCCATGCATGGCGAAAGGCTTGCGTCGCAAGCGGCTCACCGATGTTGCCCAGGCTTTTACCAGGACGGCAACTCCGGCGGGTCCTACCCGTACCTCCTGTGGAAGAAGGTGGGCAAGGGTCAGATCGTGGTCAACCTCGGCAACCCGGTCTTGTCCGACAGCGCCGGGTTCGGCTGGCTGTTCAACGCGATGTTCCTGGCCATGAGCAGGAACATCATCATCGACACGTCCCTGACCTCGGGCTTCACCAGCATCCCCGCGCTCGAGCAAGTGGGCATTTCCGTGGCGGTCAACCTCAAAAACATGTTTAACGAAACCCTGTCGTGCGTACCCTTGGCGCGATCGACGCAGCGCTACTTGCTGACCAGCGCTCCCGACCATTGCGCGCGACACCAGGAACGCCCGCTTCGTTGTGTGGGTGGCGGCGGGTCTGAACGTGCTGGACCCGATCCCCAGCCCGTGCGTTCTCGTCAACAACACGCTCCTGCTCGTCGCGCCCACGGCGACGTACACCAACACGTCCTACCTGGACTGCACACCGCCGGGCCAGGCCTTGGCGGGGTTCCTCGACATTCCCCTCAACGTCTCCCTCTTTATTCAGGACGTCCGCATCACGCAGCAGGTAGATCCCGGTCGATATACGTTTACCGAGCCTCATACACATGGGGCTGATGAGGAACATTCCTATATGTTGCGTGTTTGTCAACCGTGATTGCAAACAGGGCACCAACATTCCACTGCTCTATCCGCAGCTCAATTACACGATCCCGAGCCGCGCCAACCGCATCGAGTATCTCGACTGGGGCGCCATCACGGTCAACGCCTTTGAGGCTGCTCTGGTACGTCATCTTGTTGTCTGTCATCAGATCCCGCGCAAGCGCTCTGACTTGCTCAAATCCTGAAAAAACGCCAATTAGATTCGGTGCGAAATGAATGCTGACCCACTGGGCTTCTACCCCCGTGCGTCCTCATCCTTCCCCTTCTTCTTTTGTTGACTCTTCTCTTCATCTTACAAGAGGTCTTTCCCTTGATCGCAGTGTACGGGACTGGAGTCTACATCGACGATGTGCTCACGGCCGAGAATAAGGGCAAGACCAACGCCTTGGACACCGTGTTCGTGCACTACATCCCCCTGGTGACACCTCTGGTCGACATGGATAACCAGGCTCAGGTCCGCCCATTTTACTTTAAATTTTTTTGAGATTTTGATAATTAATTCAATTAATTCAATTAATTATGTAATTCGCTCATCCTGGTGATCACACTCCACGTCCAGGTGGCCAGCACGCTCACATTTGACTGGCAGTACTACGACCAGAGCGTGAACGGGGTGGCCAACTACAGCTACCCGTTCACCAAGACCAGCCCTGTCCGCGACTACGACTACCTGGACTGGTGGCTGCTCAACCAACGCGGCGCCAAGCTGGCCGCCAACTGGGACAGCCCCGTCAAGAAGAACAAGACCGTCCGCTACGAGGACATCTTTGGCAGCATTCCAGGAGGCGGCGGCAACGTGTCGGACCTCAGCCGCGTGAGCAACGCGGGCTACGCCGACTCGGCGCCGCCCTCCGCCCAGTGGGCCACCCGCCAGGTACGCCACGTGTCAAGGGCCCTTTCTGCTGCAACTTCGTCGCCTGACTCGACTTGCATGTGAACCGCAGGACTTCTTTGGCGACGCCGACTCGTTCTACAGCCTGGCGTCGGTCAAGATGCAAGCGTTCTTGAACCTGGCCGACCCGGCCCAGTTTGCGCGCTACAACGTCTCGGGCTCGTGGCCCAACACGGGCCTCCCCGCCGCGTGGCAGCTGAACGCCGCGCGCACGGCGCTGCGCCACAACATCCCGCTGGCGCGGAGCGACGTTTACTTTTACCTCACGCGGCTGGGCCTGCCCATCCCGCAGGGCTACACCAGCAACTCGACCTTTTCCGTCGACCAATACGCCGACGCAAGCCCCTGCGTACGCTATCTCTCACTCCCTTCTCACTCCCTTATGCTGACCCTATATACGCTTCTGGGGCTCTGTGGCGCACTCCAGGGGACGGCGGGGTCCAGCAGGCTCGTGGACTATTTCCACGGGCGCGAGATGGGCGCCTTGCCCGCGGCGTTCCCGCGCGGCTACCGGGGCGGCGAGTACCGCAACGAACTCCTGCGCGACTGCGCCAAGCGCGGTGGGCGGGTCAACCTCGATCTCCTGCCCTCCTCGAATGCGTCGGTCGTGAAGACGCACTACATCATCCCCTTCACCGACAACTCGTACATGCTTCTTTCCTCTCGAGCTCGTGCACATTGCATTTCTCGCGTTGACCGTTGAATCACGTGAATCATGGCAGCATCACGAGCGGCGACGACGTGATGGACTTTGTGCGCGACGAACAGGAGTGGTACTACTCGCCCAGCGCCGCGGAGGGCGTGTCGCGCTACGGCGAGTACCGCGACATCCGCATCGTGCCCGTCTGGTACGGGACCTTTGCCCTGCCGCCTCAGCTCTCTCGTCGCGGCACGTGCCTCCCTCCTCCCTCCTCTTGGTCCGTTGACGTGCACCTGACGAGCGCGATGGGATCTGTGCCATGGCCACAACCAGGCGGGCGCTTCACGTTCACGCTGCCGGCCACGATGTACTGGAATGCGAGCGATGACCCGGTGGCCAACTCGTTCATCACCTTTGCCGCATATCAGGTCCGCTTTGCCTCTTTTTGGCTTTGTTGTTGAAGTCAGCGAGCTGATTGGCCGCGGATGTGCGCCGAACCAGGTGGCCATGACGAGAGTCACGTACACGGCCGCGACCAACCAGATCGACGGCTTCTTCAAGCGGGGCAACATGCCCAACGAGGCCTACGGCAAGGACAGCCAGATGGTGATCTCGCTGGCGACGGTGCTAGCGTGCCCGACCTCCTTACGCAAGGGGGTGTTTTGTCCCGCTGCGGGCCGCGCTCTCGGGGATGGTTCTCTCGCGCGATGGACGCTGCCTGGAGCCGACGGAGCAGCCGCGCGCGTGTGACAAGAGCGTGAAGGAGGTCGGGCGGGACGAGGAGTCGAAGGAAGAAGGCTTTTATTCTGAAAGAATAAAACACCCAACGGTTTGAGGACGCGTGGCTGCCGTTGGAGCCCCTAAAGAAGGTGGCGGGAAGGCGACAACGGAGTGACAAAACAGAATTAGTTTCCAACAGAAGAAAACAAAATTGATTCAAAGATGGGAGACCCTGCCGACGTTGTGGCAGAGATGGTGAAAGTGCTTCAGATGCTGGTCCAAGCACCCTCCGTGAACGGCGTCCATACCGAGAAGGCCACAGTGCAAGCACTTGCTGGTGAGGCACAACGATTGGGGCTCAACTACTCTTACCACGCGCTGGACGTACGGTCGTTGTTGGCTTTAGGATTCCTTTGACGCCTCCTCACGCTGCTCTATCTCGAGCAGGAGGAGAGACCCAACCTGGTCGTTTGGGTGGGCGAGGGCGAGCCAAGCTTCCTATTTGTGGCGCACTCTGACACGGGTACCTGTGGCTAGTGGTGTAGGGCGAGAAACGCGACGACTTACACAGGGGTGGGTCACCTGTGTAGTGGGCACCGGACAAGAGGAGCTGTGGAAGCACCCGCCCTTTGCCGGGGTTGTGGAGGACGGCCTCCTCTACGCCCGTGGGGCTTGCGACAACAAAGCTGGCATGGGTGCGCGCCATTCCTCTCTCTTGCAAGGGAGGCCTGTGACCTTTTGCTGGCCTCACGAAGCAAGTGTTCTCGACTCGCGCCAGTGTGTGGCCTCTACGCGCTCAAGCGGCTCGCCGACGCGATCCCGCCCAGCGACCCGCGCTACTCGCAGCTGGGCCGGGTGCAGCTGGCCATCGTGGCCGACGAAGAGAGCGGCGCCTGCAGCCCACTCGGCATGCGGTGCGTGACTCCTCTCTCTTCGTCGTCGAAAGAGATGTCAATCCCAACGGACAAAGCGTGTTGTGGCCACCTGCAGGTATCTGCTGGAGCAAGGGCTGGTAGGCGGCAAGGGCGCCATCTACGGCTACCCGGGCACACGCGTCACGATCGGCCACAGGGGCCTTCTCCGGTTTACCGTCGAGGTCCACGGCCAGCCCGTGCACGCAGGTACGCCGTGTCCCCGCGACGAGGACAATGTAATCACCAACATGACATAGGCCGCTGCTGATGCTGCTGCGCAGGGAGCAGCGAGTGGACATGTGGGAAGAAGGGTGCCAACGCGACGATGGCGCTGGTCGAGATCTTGTCGCGCCTGGAAAAGCATGAGTGGCCTCTCGACCTGCATGACAGCTTCCCCGGCCTTCACTTTGTCTGCACGCCAGGCACCCTCATCTCCGGCGGCACCTATGAGAGCGTCGTACGGATCCCACGTGTCCTCTTCTCTGCCGCGTCCGGATTCCTGACGAGCCTTTCGCGTCCGCAGATTCCCAACTATGCGGAGGCGGTGGTGGACATGCGCCCGATGCCCGACACCAACATTGACCAGCTCATCGCCACCATCGAGGCCATCATCGCCCAAGTCATCGCTGTACGTTTTTGAAGAATAATCATCATGGAATGTGAGTAAGATGATCTAACGGTACCCACAGGAGCGCAACGAAAAGTGGGGCGAGGCGCGTCTGCGCGGAGCCATGAAGATCAAGGCGCGGCTGCCGGCGGCATTCATCCCGAAAGATCACCCGCTGGCCGTCTCGTGCGTGCGCGCCGTTGAGCACGTTCTCCACGAGACTCCCGACGTACGTCGATACACCGTCTCGCTTCCGCCTCAACAGGCACCACCTGATCAAGGCGGCTCTTCTTCTTCTTCTTCTTCTTCTTCATCGTGTGCCCCACACGGCAGGTGGGCGGGTGCGGGCCGGGCAATGAGGGCTACATGTTGATCGAGAAGGGCATCCCCACCATCTGCGGCTTTGGCCCAAAGGGGGGCGCGCCGCACGGCCCCAACGGTTCGCATCCGACACCTCTTTTCGTCTCGTCTCGTCTCGTTTCTCATCACAGCTTCTTCTCTCCTTCTTTCCTTTCCACTACTGAGGCATGGCTGCGTTTCAGAGTGGGTGGAAGTGGCCTCACTGGGCACCACAGTGGACATCTATTGCAGCGTCGTGTGCCAGTACCTGGGTCTCCCGTCGATCGTGTGACCACCAGCCCGCATTTCCAGCATTCTTGCATAATTTGATTGTCCTCTTTTCACAAAAGGACAAGTGTAAAACGTCGGATCGCACATCACACAAAGCTCATGAGCATGCGCACCTTCATCAGCAAGGGTACCAGGCCGAGTTACCCACCATCAAGTTCACTTTCTTTTGCTAATTGCCATCGCACAACAGAAGTAATACCTGTGCCTATGAAGCCTGCACCAATGTTGATGAGAAGTTGGCCAAACACGTGTGGGCTGTCGCTCAATTCCCCCAGGGAGACCAATCCTTCCACCTGCACTTGTCAGGGGCCCCAGGCACAAACTCAGTTAGGCAGACCTTCTTTTAACCTTTGGTGTCTCAGGCCTGGTTGCGCAAGCTGCAAGAGCGGGCCAGAGCTCTTGAGTTTTGGGCGGATACACTTGATCACTCCAACAAGCCCATCGCCAAGGACAACCACTTTGTAGTTACGCCCCAGCTTCTCAGCTAGATGCCCCCGGCAGTATGGAAGCAGATCGCCTCAATTCCTCGTGACGACATCGTCGTCGCGTTCCAACTTCTCTTGGATCTCCTGAGCTGCGGCAAGGTGGACAGTGGCCGATTTAGTCTTCCTCGTCTCGACCATTATCGTCGCAAGAAGGCCCTGGCTGAGCTGGCGCAGCTGGTTGGCGCACTCGCACGAGGCGCCAAGGGTTTTTGCGGCGTCGGGGAGGTGCTACTTGGTCCTAAGGGGACTGGAAAGACGACCTTCCTCAGAGCCTTCTCAGTGGCAGCTGCGCTGCTGTTCCCCGATAACGTGCGGGTGATCTACATTGACTACTCTTCCTGGCCGGGTAGACTAGATGTTCCCAAAACACCGGCCGAGATGCTCTATTACGCCTCTCGGCGTATTGCAAGATCGGTTTCGAAGTTGCCCTGCAACTGCAGACCACGTCTTCGAGGCTACACCCAATCTTCGGTTCCTCATCATTGCTGATCACCGGTGACCTCATCGTGCGCCAATTCCAACAGATTGGGCAGCTCAACTCCGGGCGCTTCCAGACTCTTCGCTTGCGTGCCACTCGAAGTGAACAAACGAGTCTGGTGTCGCCTTGCTTTAGCACGTTGACCCAATCACAAATGGGAAAAGGGTTTGAGATGTATAATCTACAGGTATGTGAGACGTTGTACATGAAGCCAGAGGAGAAAGAAAAGTTTACAATCACGCTCGGTCGTCGTCTCCTCGGCCACCCAGCATGACATCGAGCTGATTGACAACGTCCTCCATGGGCGGGCGCTTATCGGCGCTGCTGTGCCAGCACTTCTTCATCAGCTTGTGGAACGTCGGATTGCAGTCTCCCGGCACGGCTGGCCGGCGGCCCTCGAGCACGTCGAGCGAGACGCCCATGAAGTTGCGCCCGGCGAAGGGCTCCTTGCGCGTGAGCACCTGCCACATGATGATGCCGAACGAGAACGTGTCGGCTTGCTCTGAGTACTTTTCGCCGCGGATGATCTCGGGCGCCGTCCAGCAGGGCGTGCCGCAGCGGGTCATGGTGGCGTTCTCTTCCTTGATCCGCGCAAAGCCAAAGTCGGCCACCTTCACGTTGCCGTTCTCGTCGACGAGCAGGTTCGAGGGCTTGAGGTCGCGGTGCACGATCACCGGATGGAGCGAGTGCAGGTAGCTGATCCCGAGCGCGGCCGAGTGGAGCAGCTTGACGCGCTGGTGCCAGGTGAGCTTGATGCTCGTGTTAGCCAGCAGGTCCTTGAGCGAGCCCTGCTTGACAAACTCGGTGATGATGCACAGGTTGGGCCGCTTGACGCACGCGCCGATGAAGAGCACGATGTTGGGGTGGTGCAGCTCGGCCAGGAAGGCCATCTCGGCGCGGAACTCGAGCATGCGCCGCTCGTCGAGCTTCTGCTTGATGAACCGCTTCACGGCCACGTCGACGCCCTTCCACCTGCCGCGGTAGACCACGCCGTAGGACCCGAGGCCGATCTGCTTGCCAAGCTGGACCTCGTTGAAGTCGATGATCCACCGGCACAGGTTGGCCGACGTCAGGAAGTTGTCCTCCTGGAACCGCATGCCCTCGCCCACCACGGCCTGCACTTCATCGTCGCTGTCGGCCGCCGAGCGACCGCCGCCGTTCTCGGTAGCCTCGGCGTGGGGATCCTCGCTGCCGCTCGACGAGGCCTGATCGTTGTGGCCGTGGCCGGGCGCCGTGGCCCGGTCGACGCCGCCAAAGAAGCGGCCCTCGAGCCCGCGGGGCTTGAGCTCGTAGAGCTTGGCCCCACGCGGGGCGTCGGGCATCTCAAACTTGCCCAAACAGGCCACGCGCTTGGGCTCGCGGACCAGCTCGGAAGCGTGGAGCTTGGCAAAGGCCGCAGCCGAGAGCAGAATCTGGCCGCCGTGGGTCATGGCCGTGATGCGGGCCGCGGCGTTGACCACGGGGCCGATGTACTCGACGCGCCGCGTCATCGGGTCGCGCACCACGCGGGGCGAGCCCACGTGCACGCCCATACGCACGCGCAGGCCGCGGAACACGACGCGGTCGTCCACGTCGCCAGCCCACTCCTCGGCCGCGCCCGGGTGGTCGAGCAGGGCCTCGGGCCACTGCGCGTCGTGCACGAGTGCGTGCTGGACGGCCATGCACCACTCGACGGCGTCCATCGCGTGCTGGAAGGCCACGCAGAAGGAGCCCTCGCCGCTGTTGCGGTCCCGCAGGAAGACGACCTCGTAGCCGCGGTGCTTCTTGAGCAGCTTGCGCAGGAGCTCGTTGTGGACCAGCGTCGCGTCGCGCATGGCCGCCGGGTTGAACTCCCACAGCGAAGCCGCGCGCGTGATGTCGCTGAACACGATCGCCATCTCGCCCTCGGGCGGCCGCACGCCGGTCCCGGCCGCCGCGGCTGTCGCGGCCGCGGCCGAGCCGCCGGCCGAGTCAGAGGATTTGCTGGAGTTGTGGCTGTTGGTGGAGCCGCCCGTCACGCCGCTGGGCAGTGTCCACGAGCTGAAGCGGTCGCTTCCGCCTCCGCCGCCCATCGCGCTGGTGCCGATGCCATGATTCCCGGTCGCGCCCGACGACGAGGACGAGTTGGTCGACGTCTTGGTGAGACCAGACGATGCGCCGTCGCCGCCCAGCGCGCTCATGCGCGTCATCACCTCCTGCATTATCGTCAACATCAGCATCATCGTCGTCGTTGTCGTGAGAAAGAGAGAGAGAGAGAGCATACCAGGAAGGAGGGCCGGATGGTGGGGTCCTGGTGCCAGCAGGCGCGGAGCAGGTCCAGGAACTCAGCCGGGCAGTTGGGCATGTCCTCGTCCAAGTGGGGCCGGGCGTGGTCCCGGATGACGGCGACGGCCACCGCGGCCGGGCTGAGGCCAAAGTAGGGCTGCTGGCGCGTGAGGAGCTCCCACAGGATGATGCCGAACGAGTAGACGTCGGCCAGCATGTAGTCGACCTGCATCTCCTCGTTGAGGATCTCGGGCGCGGTCCAGTGCACGGAGCCCTTGATCTCCTTGCCGGCGGCGGTCTTCTTCATCTCCTCCTTGAAGCGCGTGAGGCCAAAGTCCGAGACCTTGACGTTCCACTTGTTGTCGAGCAGCAGGTTGAGCGACTTGAGGTCCCGGTGGACGATGCCCGACGAGTGGAGGAAGTGCATGCCCTTGGCCGCCTGGTAGCCCATCTTGTTCCGCAGCGCAAAC
Organism: Acanthamoeba lenticulata; assembly: GCA_002179805.1. NCBI lineage: Eukaryota > Discosea > Longamoebia > Acanthamoebidae > Acanthamoeba > Acanthamoeba lenticulata. The sequence continues at coordinate 11,606 of NAVB01001423.1, read as the reverse complement.
GGGATGTCCGGGATCAGCTCGTTGTGCAGCAGCTGTAGAATGTGCGGAATGTGTCGTTAGCGCCAGGATTCGAACGCAGCTCCGAGGACGAGGAGGGCAACGTACGTCAAAGAGGGAGCCGAGAGCCATGTACTCCATGACGATGCACATCTTGGGCGGCTTGGTGCAGGCCGCCATGAAGAGGACCACGTTCGGGTGGCGCAGGGCCGTCATCACGCGCACCTCGTCCTTGAAGTTGCGCTCCAGCTCGCGTGACGGCGCACCAGCGCCGTCCTGCGAGAGCATCATCTTGACCGCGACCTCGGTCCCCTTCCACATGGCCTTATGCACTTCGCCGTAGCCGCCGGCCCCGAGCTGCTCGCCCATCTCGAGCTCGCCCACCTCGATCTCCCAGTCGTCGTCGCCACGGCCGCGCCGGCGCCGGAGCACGATGACGACGACCACCGCGGCAACGATCGCGACGACCACCAGCAGGCCGATGACGACCGACGGCACCACGGACCCAGCGATCGCCGCCACGTCGGTGCTCGAGCCGGACGAAGTCGTGTTCACCTCGCAGAACTGACCCTCGAAGCCGGCGGCGCACAGGCACACTTGGGCGCTGGTGCACACGCCCTGGTCCGAGCACACGGTGCCGTCGTGGATGCAGCCGTAGACCGAGCTCACGTGGACGCCGCCGCAGGTGAAGTCGGCCACCATCTGCACGAGCCGCTTGCGCGTCGGGGCCGACTGGCCGGCGACGCCCAGGAAGTTCTTGATGGCGAGGTCCTTGGCCGTGGCGCTGGTCTGGCTCCAGTAAATCCAGTCCACGAGCCCCTTGGCCTTAACGCAGTCGACCATCGTCGACTGGTGCACGATGAACTGGTGGTAGGTCGCGATGGGCCAGCTGGCCGCGCCGGGCCCGAGCACAAAGTTGGTCACGCTCCAGTCGGCGCTGAAGTCGTTGATGGCTGAGAGGAGCGACTCGTAGCTGACCGAAACGCGGTTGCCCGCCGGGTTGATCATGTCGGCGATGCCCAGGCGGCGCTGGAGCCGGATTTGCTCCGGCAGCCACATGCCCAGCGAGTGCACGTTGGAGGCGATGACCGTCGTCGGGTCCGACGTGTTGATGTTGCGGCCCGGGATCAGGTCCACCGGCATTCGCACGTTGGTCCCGACGCCCACCTGCGCGGCGAACGCGGCGCTGGCCTGGCTGAGGGCCTGCGTGAAGAGCTGCATCACCGTGGGCGCGCCCAGGGGCGTGATGACGGTGATGGACGCGTTGGGCAGGAAGGACGTGAGGTTCGGGTTGAGCGCGCGGATGGCCGAGTGGTTCCAGTTGTCCACGGTGCCCAGCATGATGTCGGCCAGCGTGGTCAGGTCGAGCACCAGGTTGCCCTTGCCCAGGAGCTCCGGCACGTTGTAGGTCGGCGCGACGGCGTAGGCGATGATCGGGATCTCAACGACGTCGGGCATGGCCGCTTTCTGTCCGCTCGTCAAGGGCGTGCTGATGCCGCCAAAGTCCACATCGTCTACGCGGGGCCAGACGCGTATGGGTCAGTTGCGGCTCGAGGACGGTAATGAAAGACGGAACAACATACAGGCGGACAAGTCAGCGATGGCGGTGGACGTTGGGTTCTGGTAATAGCGCAAGTTGACGTTGGCCGACTCGAAGGCGTCCATCCACACGTTGTAGACGTTGAAGCTCAGACCCTCGCCGATGAGCATCGTTTGTTGGAACGCCCGCTCACCGTTACACATGAGAGTGCCCAGGAGGTCCATCAGCTTCCTGTTGTGGGTCCAGAATGAGATTTCTGATTTTAAAATACTGAATTGATTAAAGAGGAAAACGCACGTCTTGTAGCCAAAGGGCAAGGGAGTGTAGCCCAGCGCGAGCACCTGGCTGAAGGTGTGCTCGTTGAGCTGCGCCCAGGCCGTGAACTCGAGCAACTTCTGCACGTAGTCGCAGTTGGAGACGTTCTTGTTGCTGTAAGCCACCACGTAGCTCACCAGGCACATGGGCCAGGAGGTCGGCAGGCTTCCGTTCAGCACAGCCTGGCCAAGAAAGGTCGACGTGACGTCCACCTCATTGAGGGCCGACGTGACCGCGGCGCTCGTCGGCGCCACCACCACCCCTATGGGACGAGGTGGTGAGACACTGAAATTCTTTACATTCATCAGAGGCACATACCAGCGTTGTTCTTCATGTTGGCAAACTTGGCCCCTTTGGCCTCGGCAAAGTTGCGCGACGAGTAGCTCAGGGTGTAGGGCGTGCTGGCCACATACTGGGCCTGGGCAGTGCCTGGCGCGCCCGTGTTGACCGCATGATCCTGGATGCCGGGGATGGTGGTGAAGTCGGAGATCAGGTCGGCCATGTCGGTGTAGGCCGCGGCAAAGTTGGGATTGAAGACAGTGAGCGCGTAGAGAAAGCCGATGCTGATGCTGCTCATCGTGTCATTGGCGTAGGCCAAGGTGATGGGCTCCGGCGGGAGGGACGCGTTGGGGTTGAGAGCCTGAATGGCCGAGTCGTTCCACCACAAGACGTTGCCCAACCAGATCTCGCCCAGCGTGTAGCCGTCCAGCACCTGCCGCCCCAGGAATCAACATTATTCGAACGTGAATTTAAAAAAGAAAACAAAAAAGAAAGTTCAAAAATAAAAACAAACACGTACGAGTGTCTGGTTGGCGGCGTCAAGCGAGGGCAGGTTGTAGATGGGCACCAACGGCTGCGCCATGATCGGCAGCACGGCGATGTTAAACGCCTTGGATTGGGCCTCTGTAAGACCGGCAGCTGCAACGATTTCATAGTCCTGTGGAGGAAGCGTCAGTTTGAGCTGCAAAGGACCCGACTATCGAATAGAAAGTGGGCGACGCACATAAACGCCACTCAGGAAGTTGTCATAGCCGACCTTCCACCCCACTTCTTCATAGGACACCGTCACGTCCGGGTCGACGAACTAGTAGGTAAGTTGTAGTTGGTAAGAATTCAACGCAAAGTAGAGCGCTTTCTCGAGTGAAGGTTTTCGATCTCGTACCTGGTAGGCATCAACCAAGTACTTCATCAAGGAACTTGAGAAAGGACCGCCACCGCCCACCACCGTAAGCGCGCCTAGCAGCTTCCGGTCAGGGTTACCGCACACGACCAGGTTACGAAGAACAAGGAGCTAAAATGAACCTTGGCTCGGGCAGGTCAGGAAGCACGCAAGGAGCAGTATGCTAAGGCCCAAGAAGACCACGGCCTTCGCCATGATGAAGAAGGAAGACGATAAAAAGCAGTCGATAAGGGGCTGTTTGTTTTTTGAGGTAAGGCTCGGTGTGATGAAGTTAAGTCTGAGGAAGCAGGGCCAGTTAAGTTGCCCAAGTGGCCTTAGTAGTGTGCAATCAACCCAGGGCTTGGAAGGAACGAGGTAGATAGCGAAGTAGTGGTGCACGGGTAGGTGAAGAAGACAAATAATTTTGCGGCACCGGTGAGTGCCCGATCAGCAAATGTCGTTGTCAGGCACGCCATAACCTGTCTCAGAAGCGCTCGAGTGCTTTCTCAAGTCCATGACAACAAGAGACTGTCAACAGTTGTGCCGCGGGGAGGTGGCGCACAGGCTGGTTGGCTGGTCAAGTGTCTAGAGCAGGAGTACTTGGCGGTTTACCACGCCTGTTGGGAGGTTGGTGTACACAGGCAACTCAATAAAAGGACAATGGCAACGGTAATTGGGGCACCCCACCACCTGTGTCGTGCTAGGACTAGGACCTTGCCGCGAGTGCCTTGACGCTCGTGTCACTTTTGGCACAGATCTTTCTTCAGCCACAGTAGGAAAAAGAACAAGAAAATGTTTGGCGCCAAAAACAAATCAACACGAATTTGCAACAAAACTAACCTTGCACCATCAGCTACTGATGAAGCGAGGAAGAGGCGGGAGTTCTCGGCCACCAGCGGCCAAGAAGAGGAAAGCAGGTGATGCCACAGATGAACCACAGCACGATAATGAAGATGACGCTGAAACGACAGTGGGGCTTACCTTTGCCGGTACGCTAAATGTTGCATCATGCATCCGTAAGACCACTTTTAAATTGCTGCTTGAGTAGACAAAGGCGAAGAGACTGGTTTCTGCTCCTTCTTCCGATCGCTCAACAAGAACAAACCCAAGGATCTGATTCGCTTCTTTGAAAGAAAAGTACCCCCATCTTCCTTCCTTGGACGTCGTAGTTTGATCTCGTTTTGACACGTTCCCGTTGCTTTAGAACGGACCCAACGCATACCACACGGCACATGGTGAAGATGCCCTCTTCATCGCCAACGACTACTACCACACCACTGACGCCATCACGTACCTGGGTGCGTACTGGGCGCTGACTTGAAGCGCATACGACCGGACGAGCTGATCCTCAGAGGTGGTCTTGCTGTCGGGCGGGAACGCACATCGCAGGAGCCGAGGGACCAGACGGCCAAGGTGGCGTTCCCTCGCAGGCAATCTCGCACGGGCTGTTTGTGGACATCGTGCGCGATCTGCTGGTCAACAAACGCTACCGCATCGAGGTCTGGGCCGTCCCCAGCGGCGGCCCCAAGAATGCGCAAAACAACTGGCGTATCATCAAGCGGGCCTCGCCGGGCAACATCCACGACTTTGAGGACCTCATGTTCCACGACGAGGCCGCGCCCGGCACCGATAACCCCATTACGCTAGCGCTCCAGTTTGGCGTCAAGGATGGTTCGACATTCCTTGCAGAACCCCTACAATCGTATGAAGTTGCTCACCTCGAGTGCTATGATGTAGGCCAGAGAATGGTGGGTGCAGCGTTCATTGACTTGAACACGCGCACGCTCAGCGTGTGTGAGTTCATCGACGACGATCACCTCTCCAATGTGTACGGCGCATTCCTGACGTGAGTCTACAACCAAGCTACTTCTTTAACTGACGGAGGCTCGACACGACAGCGAGTCGCTTGTGGTGCAGACGGGCGCCACCGAGTGCCTGCTGGCACAGGAGGACGAGACCGAATCGACCCGCATTTTGACTGTCCTCGAGACTTGCAACGTGCTCGACACCCCCAAGCGGAAGGGTACAATTGACCGTGATGAAACAGCATATTGGCGAGAGGCTGCAGCTGCCTCATGGCCTCAGCATGCTCACGTGTTGCTTGGGGCTGGCAGGCGAGTTTTCAATTGCTTCGCTCGAGCAGGATTTGACGACTCTCTTGGCCCTGCCTCCGCTGCAGCACAACTACGGTACATTTTTGTGGCCACAAGGATGAAAGAATGATCCTTTGCCTGACTCCTCATCCCAGATGAGATGCAGAAGCAGCTTGCCATGGGCGCGGCGCTCTGTTTGATTCGCCATTTTGAACTCTTGTCGAGCAGCAATAACATCAACAAGTGGCACCTTAAATCCCACAACATTGGCCAGGTTCGATTCTAATTTTAAATCAATTATTGGGAGTTTTAATAATGATCCACTGTCACGTGCAGTACATGAGGCTTGATCGGACGGCCTTTGTCACACTGCACCTCCTTCCTGAAGGCCGGGACAGTACGTATCTTGATAAGCACCATCATCATCATCCTCGTGGTCTTGCGCCTCACAAACACATGACAGAGCGTTCGATGAGTTTGTTCTCCCTGCTCAACCGCTGCCGCACGCCCATGGGCTCGCGTCGGCTCATCCAGTGGATCAAGCAGCCGCTCCTCTCGTTGGAGCTCATCGTCGAGCGTCAGAACATCGTGGAGCTGTTCTACGAAGACGCCGAGCTGCGCCGCACGCTGCAGGAGGAGCACCTCCGACGCGTCCCCGATGTCAACCGCCTCATGCGCAAGATCGTCAAAGGCAACGCCGGCCTCCAGGTCATAGCCAGCCAGCCAGCTAACTGTCCACCACAATGTAGTGAAGTCATGAGGCTGACTGCTGGGCGCCGCGGAACAGGACATCCTGCGGTTGTACCAGTTCGTGGAGAAGCTCGTGGGGATTCACATGGCCCTCGGCTACTACGCGGGCCAGCACAAGGAGCTCATCACCGCCAAATACGAAACGCCGCTCGCGGTAAGACCACACGCCTGCCATGGGCGCCTCACTTGGGAACACACCTAAACACACGCACATAATAGGAGTTGATCGAGAGCTTCAAGCAGTACGAGGCCATGGTGGAGACGATGGTGGACCTGTCGCTGATCGACCAACACGAATATCGCATCCGGCCAGACTTTGACGACGACCTCAAGGAGTTTTATCGCGGCCTCCAGCGGGCCAAGCAAAAGATGGAGGACCTTCGCGTGCGCGTACGTCACCTACAACAATGTCGTGACAGCCGCCTGGCACACCTGTCGCCAACTCTTTCCTCATGGCAGATTGCGGACGAGCTCGAGCTCGACTCGAAGGAGCTCAAGCTCGAGGCCTCCAAGCACGTCGGCTACTACTTCCGGTTGACCGCCAAGGTTCATTACCGCTTCACACACGCACCACGGCCATTTGTGCGGCTTGTGGAACGAATATGAATACGAATTCTCTGTTAATTTATTTTATTTTTATATTTTAAACTTGACAGAACGAAAAGCTGATCCGCAATAGGAAGGACTTTGTGCGAGTCGAGGGCCAGAAGAAGGATGGCGTCAAGTTCCGCAACCCGGAGCTACACCGGTACGTCTCTAATAACGGAAGCTTCATCACCCAGCAGCAGGAGGACACTCAACGCGCACGTGTGTGTGGCGCGGGGACCAGGTTGAACGAGGACTACAAGAAGTTCAACCGCGCCTATGAGCAAAAGCAGGCGCAGATCGTGGCCAGCGTGGTCAAAACGGCGGCCACCTACCAGCACCCCATGGAGCGCGCCTCGGAGCTCGTCGCCGATCTCGACGCCTTCGTCAGCATGGCGCAGGTTTCGGCCCATTGGCGATATACCCGGCCCACGTTGACCGAGTCTGGCGCGGGCGACATCGTCGTCAAGGCGAGCCGACACCCGTGCCTGGAGACCATGGACCAGATCAACTTCATCCCCAACGACATCACTCTCACCCGAGGTGCGCACCCTTCACGACAAATACCTGAAATTCTTGAACTAAACCGAAATAATAATAATAATAAAAATAGATAAATCGCTCGTTCAGATCATCACGGGACCCAACATGGGCGGCAAGTCCACCTACATCCGCCAGGTGGCGATGGTGGTGCTGATGGCGCAGATGGGCTGCTTCGTGCCGGCCGAGTCGGCCACGATCTCTATCGTCGACGCCATTCTCGTGCGCGTTGGCGCCGGCGACTCACAGCTGCGCGGCATCTCGACCTTCATGGCTGAGATGCTCGAGACCGCCGCCATCTTGCGAGTACGAACAACTTCTTTTAATAATTTATCTCATTTTTCGAATTGTTGATTAACCAACACTGTTCAACAGTCCGCCACGTCCAAGTCACTGGTGTGCATCGACGAGCTCGGCCGGGGCACGTCGACTTACGACGGCTTTGGTCTCGCGTGGGCCATTTCGCAGTACTGTTACTTGTCTGCGTCGCGCGGTGTGTGTGGCGTGATGAAACTGTTCTGTTCGGTTCTCATCGCGTGATGGCACACAGACACATCGCCAAGGAGATCAAGGCCTTTTGCCTGTTCGCCACACACTTCCACGAGCTTACCGCGCTCGCCGACGAGCTGCCTCACGTCGGCAACCTCCACGTCACCGCTCAGACCGCGGGTCAGCCTTCTCGTCCTCTTCCTCCTCTTTTATTTTTGGACTCACGCGATTGGTGCACAATGCAGATGACGACAAGATGGCGGACCTGACGTTCCTGTATCAGATCCGCGAGGGCCCATGCGACCAGTCGTTTGGCATCCATGTGGCCCGGATGACCAACTTCCCGCCGGAGATTGTCGCCGTGGCCGAGGCCAAGGCCGCCGAGCTGGAGAGCTTTGACGCCGTGCTCGTCAAGGAGCACCAGCTGAGTCCCTCCAAGGCCCGGCCTCAGTCCCAGTCCAACGGCCATGCCGACTCCGAGCCGGCGCAGACCGACGCCGACGTCGCCGGTGCGTGGCCACACACGGCCGCAACCACGCCTTCGCCTGTATTCTAACTTGCTTGCGTGGCCCCAGAGGAGGAAGTGCGGCGGCTGCTGCGCGAGTGCGCAGAGGTGGGGCGCGAGGAGGGCATCGCCCCGCGGGACAAGATCACGCGACTCATGGCGCGTCTCGAGGAAGCCAAGGCCAACGACCCTCGTCTCGCGGCAATCCTGGTCGCCGCCCCTGCGTCATCCTAACGAAGAAGAGGGTACTTGCCGTCCAGTGGCGACACCTCGGTGTAACAGCCTCGTCCTGCGCGAGCAGCCACAGGTTCATCTTCTTCATCAACAAGGAAGGGAGCGACGACAGCCTTTTTTTGGTCCTTTAATGAGGGGCTTGAGCATGAAAGAAGGCCCACACCTCTTCCGACACTTCGATCGCAGTGCTTCCCGCAAAGTAGCGTTTCGGGGCACTGCGAGTAGCATGGCCGTAGTGCCACTTGGACTTGAGGATGGTCATCTTCTTCTGCCCATCATGCTGCTCTGTTTGATAGCCGCAGCGGAGGTCGTCGTCCCACGGGCAGCCGTTGGCGCGGGCCCACTCCAGCAGGGCCACGTTGCCTGCTCGGGCCGCCTTTCTGAACACCATCTTGCTCCAAGGGCAGCCGTTGGCGCGCGCCCACTGGACGACTGCCAGATGGCCGCCTCTGGCCGCTCGAGTGCAGACGTCTGAGGACCAAGTGAAGCCGTGGGAGTGGGCCCACTGAACCACCTCGAGGTGGCCGCCCTCTGCCGCGGTGGTCGTGCACGTCCACTTGAAACTGCGGGGTGGGCAGCCATTGGCGAGACCCCACTGGAGCACGCTGAGCCAGCCGGCTCGGGCGGCACGCTGCCAGAGCTCGCGCGTCACCGCCCGGATGTCGCATACGGCACTCGTGCGGGCCATGTCCCTGCTCTCCTCTGGTTGTGTGCAAGTAGCTACTGCGGTGGCGGCGTGGGCGGCGCGTCGCCAGCGGCGGCAGACGGCGAGGCACACGGGGCGCATGAGCGGTGCGACATAGTGCACAATGATACGGCCCACAAGGTCCTCCATCACGTCGTCAAGCGTGGTTAGCGGCATGTCTGGTTGATGCAACTCTTGACTCGGCTTAGGCAGCGCTATGTAACGGGCGTCGTTGTTGGGAATTGATTGCATTGTGTGGCTTTGTTCTAGTGGTTGTAATAGGCAGGGCTTTGTTGGCGTCGGATTCGGGTTTTCACCTTCGTTTGGTTTTCTGTTCAACCACTCACTTGCATCAACATGATGCAAGAAAAAGGCCTTCCCTGAAAAGAAAATGCGGGAGTAAACATATATTTTATTGCCCTTTGCTGATTGGTATGTTGGCCTTGTCGGCTTACAAGTTCTTGAAGAAGTCTGCGTGGTCTCGTACGAAGCCCTCCCAGGTCTTTATCTGGGGGTAAACACTATGCGACCAGGCAACGTCTCGCAGACCGGTCGGGTTGTCGGCGAACCACTTGAGGTTGAGGTAGAGCTCGTCCGCGCCAGGGAAGCTGTGCCGGAAGGCCTCAGGGTCTATCTTCTCAGCGCGCGCAGGCTGCCCCAGCACTCGAGACAGGCCGGCAGCCATCTCAGCCGGGGTGATACTCTCGCTGGCGACCAGCATGCGACAGCCCAGGTAGCGGTCTGGGTGTTGGAAAGCCTCGAGCACGAACGCGCCAGAGTCGGCTACAGAGTAGAGCGGCAAGCGAGCGTGCTCTGGGTCGATCGGCAGGCCGAGGACAAGCGCGCTGTCGGCCGCGCGCTGAGGCGTCATGGTGGGGAACCCCAAGCTGGCCGTCTCGTCGCTACTATGATGCACTTCCTCGCGCTATGCAAGGAGCTGGACCAAACGCTCGAGGACTACTTCAGCCTGGTCGACCAGATGGCTGCTTCCCTCAACACGCAGCCCGGCTATGAGTTCGGCAGACTGGTCGTGCTCAACATCATGCTACTCAGCCTCCCTAGCGAGTTTAACCCGGTGCACATCCTCATTCAAGACTGCAGCGAAGTCGAGCTCAAGGCCGCAAGAACAAGGATACACAACTTCGACGCAAACTGACGTCTAATGGACAGCACAAGTGAGGGTCTTCTCTTCACGTCGTCTAGGCATCCGCGTCCGAATGACTCGCCTCACCCAAGGACTACACTGTCGACAAATAAACCGGCTCAAACCAGCCAATCGGCACCGAGTCAACCTTTGTTGACTTCAACCTCAAGCGCCACAGACAGCAAGACTCCTGCCTGACGTTGCAATTACTATTGGCAACCAGGCCACATCAACGAGGAGTGTCCTCGCTTCAAGCGCAAGAACAAGAAGTCCAACTCGACCCAGACCAGCCCAGGCCCGCTTAATCTTCTCCACACTCGAGCCGCAAAGCAGCTCGGCAATGAACGCCATTGTGGTGTTGTGCCACATGACCTGTGAAAGGTCGTGGCTACACGACTTTGAAGCCATCAAGCCACACACCATCTACTTCAGAGACAATTCCACAACAAACATGGGCTCATTTGAAATGAGAGGTCAAAAATGACTGGTGAAATAATATGGAATCAAAATTAACAATAAGGCAATAAACCTCCATTTGATTTATATAAAAGCATTTTAACCACATTAAACTGATAATACAAGCATTTTTACGTAAGTGAAAATAATATTACATGCTTATAATGCATATTAAGTACAAAAATAAAATTACATAAAATAAATTAAATGCATTTAGAAAAATAAAATAAAACGAGATTTATTATAAATATTTTAAATTAGGTAAGTTGTTTGATTGAAGACAAAAAAACCAAAAAAGGATAAATTAGAGTTTATCAGAAAAGGTGGATGACGCGAATTGGATGTTTATTTCAAAAAGAAGAAAATTTAAAAATCGCGGGGGCCACAGGTAAAAAACGAGACCGTGTACGCGGTGCTGACGCTTATATATTAACCAGACCGCGTACGCGTACGCGGTACCCAAATTTGGCTTGTTCAGTGAGTTGTAAAGAAGATAAAATAGACGCACCCAATTCATACATCTTCAGACCATTTTGTTCTAAGTATTTCAAGACGAGACCATAAAGAAGGCCTGATGCGATTGTCAAGATCAAGGGCGACATCAGGATGAAGAAGAGTAGAATAAGAAACAAAATCAGCGTCACCATCCATTCTTTGCCAAATGTTGTCGTCTCCTTTTTGCAGCCAGTTCAGATAGATACAGGTGCGAGTGGTACGCTGGACAACACCAAGCCAAATCTCATCAGATTCACCAGCAACAGCAACAATAGCGCCTTTATCAGGTTTTTCCTTGGTGAGGTCCATTGTGGCATCTCCCGTCAAAACAAGGCTGGCTTCATATGGGGGATTAATTGAGTCCAACTGGGAAAAAGAAGCAGTGGTAAGGTCAGTAATATAATTATAAACCCATTGAAATGGCTGACGAAGTAGAATCTCAGCTGAAGGATTATTGAATTTTGAGACCACGTCATCAAATGATTGTTTATAAATTGCAGAGTTGTTGAGCGTGCTAAGAGCTGTGTATGTATCTTTAAGCATAGCAGCATCCACTTGAACGGGATCTTTAGGCAATGGAGTAGTGGTTGGTGTAGTCATCAAAAACTGAACAGGTCCC
>NAVB01001421.1:0-21075 GCA_002179805.1 Acanthamoeba lenticulata | reverse complement strand
TTTTCGCGTGCTCGTTCGCGCTCTTTGACACAATGTCGTTGTCGTCGACCGACAGATACGAGGTTTTCGCACAGCTGCTCGAGCAACACCCGTCTGTGATCGATCCGGAGAACAAGAAGCTCTTCCCCGGCCACTACTACCACGTAAGTTTCGCCTCGTTCGCGCTCATGATGGCCTTTTCGATTGAATTACGTCGTGGTGGTCATGGTCATGATGTTGGCACATTAAGGTGGCGGCCACGTACGCGATCAAGCGAAAAGCGATCGCCAAGCGGCTCTGCGAGCCCGTGCGGGGTTCGCCCATCCTCGATCGGTACAAGGACATCGACCAGAAGCCGCTCGCCTCCATCGACCGAAGCAAGCAGGTCTTTGTGGGTCAACCGCCCGCTCCTTTCCAAGATCATCCCCTCGAGGCCGGTGCGTTTATAGAAATCCCTTTTTATTTCATTTATTATTGTTTTAAATCTAATTATTTTGATAAATAACAATGTAGCTGGTGAGCCAATGGTGCCGGACGAAATGGAGGACTTGTATTTGGCCGTCGCCGCCGAGCTCAGTGTGCATCACACCGACATCATCATCGGCCTGCTCCTCAAGGTTCATCATAATCCGATTTCTTTTGTATTTTTAATGAGTTAATCGTTGAAACGCTTTGACCAGGCCCGGAGCTACTACGGCCGCCTCAAGCTGGGGCGCATGCTGCTCCAGATCGACGCGCTGCTCGCCCAGCAGTACGTCGACGCCGCGCGCTACGTCGACGCCCGACCGTACGTACAAGACGCGATCGCGAGCCCCGCGACCGATCTCGCCAGGCTTCTCATCAAGATTTATGTCGACCACGGGCAGGCTGTTCGAGGGGCTGGTCGCGCGCTACCGGGCCGAGGGATGGTGGCCGCTGCTCAACGACGTCCTCGAGAGCGCGCTGGTCTGCGCGCAGGACCTGGCCGACATCTCCGGCTACTTCACTTACGCGCTCCAGCTCCTGCCCGCCGAGATGCCCGGCACGCTCAAGCGCAAGCAACAGATCCAGGCCGACGTCGTAGCCGCCCTCTCGGTACTCGCAAGTCCGCAAGCCACCGCTGGCAATCAATTCTCTGCAACTCATGAAGGGACATGTGTACAGGCGAACAACACGACGCTGACGAATCCCCTGCGGCTCACCGACATCGAGGCGCTTCATATCCTCCACCGCCTTCCTCGCATTCTTTGTTACTATTTTCAAAGATTTTATTTTATTTTAGTTTTTATTATTTTCTATCTCTTTTTTTGTGTTTTTTTTGGTTTTGTTGGTGCCTTGACTCGCGGGCGCACTGGAGTGTTCGGTCAATTTCGTGGAGAGCGAAGTCCTCGTGCACGAGGCCATGCACGTGGAGGTCCGCCTGCGCGCGCGCTTCCCCTCGGCCATCCGCTTCGACGCCCTCCGGCTGCACTTTAGCGATCCCGCCTACAACGTCGCGCGTATTTGTCCCGCCCGCCCGCTCGCCCGCTCTCCAGCTCGCCCGCTTGTCCTGACCACCGAGGCCGTGCAGGAGAGGCCGGAGGCGAGGAGGACCCGTCGGCCTCTGCGGAGCCAGAGGGCGGGGAGGGGCTCCTCTTCAAGCCCGGCATGGAGCGGTGCTTCAGGTTTGCCCTCCGCGCCGGGCCCGCTGCGCAACAGCTTCACTGCACGCACGTCCTGCTCGAGCTCGGCCACGCGCCCCACGCCATCATCTTCTCCTGGGACACCCGCCTCCCGCGCGAGGTACGCCTTTTGTTTTATTTTGAAAATAATATTCAAAATGTCATTTTATATTTAATTTTGGCGCGAAATTGACAAAATCAAAATAGCAGGCGGCGTCGGAGGAAGGCGCAAAGGCGTCAACAGAATCCAGCCCAAGCAGTCCGGCCCAGACGTCCATTTCGTACGAGGCCTTTCTCTCTCTCTCTTTCTTTCTCGGGTTCCGGACTCACAAACTCGCCGAGAGCGGCGGCCACCATCCTCATCAGGATCCGGGAGCTGCCGGCCAAGATCGCGCTGGAGGTTGTGCACGAGCCACCCGCTCTTGTCAACGAATTCTACAAGGTGCTCCTCCCCTCCATGCCGCGACAAGGCTTGCCCCTATCGTCTAAACAAACCATCATATTTTCTTTTTCTTTTGAATTATGCCAGCTGGAGCTCCGCGTGGAGAACCAGGAGGACGAACCCGCCACCGGCTCGCTGCGCCTCCACATTGGCAATGGTGCGTCCTCTGTTCCTCATTTTTCTAATCACGCATCTGGTACCAACACGAGCGCGTGTGCGTTGGATCAGCTTCGAGCGGCGCATCCAAGGAGGAGCCGCAGTTCTACGCCGCCCCCGACGCCTCCTCTCCTGTACGCAACACAGCCTTTTTATTTTTATTTTTATTTTTTATTCTTAGTATTATTATAGAAATTATTTCAAATCAACTTTTTTAAAAATTAATTTTTCTAATTTTCATCAATCATGGTGCCAGTTGGGCGAGCTCGCGTTCCGAGACTTGGCCCCAGGCGCGCCGAGCCGACATGTCGTCTTCGTCCACTTCCCGGCCGCCGGCCAGAAGAACGCGGTCGTCACCGTACGCGCCGCCCTTCACCCACTCGCCCGTAAGCGGCATCCGATCCTCATCATCCTCATCCTCATCCTTGTCAATTGCAGGTGACCTACAGGACGGCCAGCCGCGGCGAGGACGTGCGGCTCGTGCAGCAGGTCGCCATCGTCATCCAGCGGCCGTTCAACCTCCACTTTGAATTCTACACCCGCGACATGCGGCCCATCTCGCCCTCGTCGTCGTCATCGTCTTCGTCTTCATCGTCGCCCTTGCCGTCGTTGTCAGTCTCGACGGCATCGTCATCCGTGTCGCCGCGGTCTACCACCGCCACCGTCGGCGCGCCGCCTCCGTTCGGCTCATTGCCGCTGACGGCAAGCCATCATGGCGGCGTCGGGGCGCCGCCGTCGCAGTCAGCCGACCTGTCGTCGCTCCTCGCGTCCCAAAACCTGTCGGCGTCGACACTGGCCACGCCGACCAACTCGCCATCGGCCATGGCCGTGTCGCCCCGCGGCGGCGTCCCTCCGTCGTCAGCGGCGCTGCTGCACCCGCCGGCCATCGCGCTGGCCTCGTCGGCCGAGCTCACGTCGACGATCCTCGTCGAGGACATGTCAGTCGACGATGACGGGTGCGTCCACCAATCGCCGCTTACGTGTGTGTGACGTCAGCAGCTGACGTCAGCAATTGGACACACGCAGAACCTCGTCGTCGTCGTCACCGCCGCCGGCCGTGGCGCTGACGCTGGACGAGACCGTGTGGCTCGTGGTGGAGATGACCTCGACTCCGCCCCACTCGCTCGCCATCGAGCACACGCACTTGGCCATCGTACGATCGTGCCTGTGTCGTCTGGGCGAACACGCAAAAGCTCACGCGCGCACGCACGTACACGCATGCAGGGCACGACAGGCAAGCAGGACAACGACATGCCGGTGGCCAGCTGCGTGGCGACGCCCTTTGCGGCCACGGTAATGGAGTCGGGCCAGCGCTACAGCGTGTGGTACGCCATCACGCCGACGGTGACGGGCGACAACGTCCAGCTGGCCACCTTCTCCCTCCGGTGGCGCCGGCGACCGCGGCGGGACCACAACGCCGACGACGCTGAAGCTGACGCTGACGAGCAACAGTCCGCGGACGTGATGGAAAAGACCGTCCTCGTCCAGGAGCGGCTGCCGCCGCTCCGCATCGTGCGCGCGCCGTTGGCCGCGACGCTCGTGGTGCCGCCGGAGGGCGAAGTCGGCGCCATGTTGCCGTGCGTGCTCGAGCTGCGCAACTTGACGGCGCTGCCGCAGTTTGTGACGCTCGCCGTGCGCGAGGCCGCCGCTGACGACGACGACGGCAACGGGATGGTGAAGCAGCAGCAACACGAGGGTGACGAGGCGCCCGCCTTCTTCCACGCCGGCGAGATGGAGACCGGGTTCATGATCCAGCCGCGCGCGTCGCAAGTGGTGCAGCACATGCTGCTGCCGCTGCGCTCGGGCTTCGTGCCGCTACCGGCCTTTGTGCTCGTGGCCAAGCGCTACGAGGCCCCGATCGCGCTCTCCCGCGCGCTCCGCTGCGTCTTCATCCGGCCAGGCCCGACATCGTCTTCCTCTTTGGCGCAGCACCTCACCACAGTCGAGTGATGCGTCACGCAATTTTAATAAATAATTTCTCCGAGAAAGAAAAACGTTAAAGCTTCAAAAATATACAAGTAAATAAAAATAATGATAATTTATCATAATTATGGGCCACTGACCGGACGTTGGCGTAAGGAGGCCATCAAGTCAGCCACTTCATGCGGGCTGATCCCACAGCCCGTGCCTGGCGCCAGAGCCCGATTGAGAGTTGTAAGGATCAGCTCCAATTGGATGGTCGTCGAAGGGCCCGGAGATGGGGGTGCCATGTCCTTGACCAGCGCGCATGCGCGTGTGCCCATGTGGCGCATGAGCACCCGCACTGCTTGATCGACTACCTCTTGACATTCGTTGTCGTCCTCCTGCAGCGGATGTTTGATGGCGGGATGGCGCTCCGTGCTGAAGAGCAGCAAGCTAAACAGGAGCGGCACAGGAGTGAAATCTGGGGCGTGTTCCTCCTGTACGAATTGAAGGATGAGCCGGGCCAAGCCCATCACCTCCTCGCGACGACTGGACGCGCCCTCACTTGCGCGCAGCACCCACTCGACTCTGGACGTCACGTCGGCCTCTTGTGGCCAGAGCAGGCAACAGGCGGCTCGTCGATCGACCGCCTCGGCAAAGTGGCGCCCCAACTGCAGCAGCGAGCGCACTGCCGCGGTGACCAGCGGCACTCTCAGTTCGGCAAGACGACGTGTGAGGGCGGTCACCAGAGCCGGCCTGATGGCGGACGGCACGCGGATGGCCACCAGACCTGCACGCACGCCAGCAGACGCAAAAATACATTACCCAACGTCAACAAGAACAATCACAACATACAGCGGGAAGGAGAGGGAGCCGAACCGAACAGCGACAGGGCGTCGCATAAACTGTCTTTGTTCTTCATGTCGCGCTGCGCCATGAGCTCCAGGACGTGAGTCAGCTTGGCGGGACTCACGGCGTCGGCGAAGCGCGCTACAACCAACATAATCGCCTCTAGACCGAGGCGGTCATCGTTGGCCTTGACACGCACAGCAGTGTGGAAAAGAATCGCAGGCGGAATGTGGTATGGGCCCACTGCCTCGACCTCGCGCCGCTCCAAGAGAAGGACCAGCCGCACAAGGTCGGCTGCAAGCCTGCTCTCTTTAGACATGATGCGTGTGCAGCTCTGCAGCAGCTTGGCCAGCGGAGCGAGCAGAGGCCTTGCGTGGAGCTTGAAGCTGTCACGCCTCAATTCAAGAGAGAGCAGGCCCCCGTACTCTGCAATTCCATCCATTTTGTTTTTTTAATTATATTAAAATGTCATTTAAAAATAAAATATTATATTTAATAGTAATATGAAAAAACGCTTTTTGGTCACGTACTATCTTCAAGAAAAAACTTCTTGAGGAGAGCGAGCACATCGTGGACAACCAACGTGGCCTGAGCCAGATCACTGCACGCCAGCTCGAGCTGTTTCGCCAGCAGTGACACCACCAACGCAACAGCGCGGCTGCTGTCTGCACGCAACCCAAAACCTGAACGGGACCGAACCCAAAGAGCAAGACTCGAAGCAAGCCACGCACCGGACCACGAGGCCTTGAACCACTCACGAACGATGTCAAACTGAGTTGCCCGAAGTTTCTTGTCGAGTTGATCCCTGTGCGCCAGGTGCTCGCCCACGTTGACCACCCCGGCCAGCCATTCCAGTGCCACTTCCGCCTGAACCAGCTTCTGCCCACTGGTCAAGGCGTGCACGCAGGCCTTGACGCTAATGCCTTGGTAGCGAGCTACGCGCAACAGCTGAAGCGCCACACGAGGCTCATGCAGGCGGATCTTGGCGGTGACTTTTGTGTGCAACAAGTGAAACATCACACCGAGGTCATGCACGTCTTGAATGGCCCACTTCAACGCGTACAAGGCTGTCGTGCGCACGAGGGCCTGGACAGCCAACCACGGAACGATGAGCGATGGTCTCCAAGGCCTATATATAAGGAGGGGCGAGGGAAGAAGGCCCACCCACCTCGGGGTCATCAAGCGCGTTGTGGAGCAAGGGCAGCTGTTCCTCGAGGATGTTATTGGCCATCGTGGGGAGTGTTCTCGCGTGAGCGTGAGGAGCCATGACAGCCCACAAATAGAGCCCACTTTCCCTGGTTTGGGTTGTTACGTTGTGACGTCACATAGAGCGGGCCATCACCACAAACGAAGGTCACCAGGGCGAACCTGGTGGTCCAAGGCTGGTCAGGCGACAAGCTCGTGGCTGCGTGCGACGCCAGGTTCTGGGCCAGTAAGTTGAAAGGGCGTTTGCTTCGTTGCTCCTCCGGGCAGGCCTTTGCAAGCCACGCACGAATGCAGTGCTTGGTGGCCTGCCGCAAGGTCTTGTGTTGGACCACAACTCCGCGTCTACCCTTCCTTGATCGCAGGGCTGAGCGTTGGCGTGCATGTGTGCGTGTGCGTGTGTGTGAGTACGAGCACGGCAAAGTACAGAAGCTGGTACCACGGCGATGCGCAATGGCCACTTGATCGCGAAGCTCCTGCGGCAGACTGTCCACATGATGCGTATCAAAGAGGCCGCGGTGCTGGCCTACCCAGTCGGCCACCAGAGCGTGGAGACTTCTCGGGCCGGGCCTGCGCTTGATGTTTTCCACCAAGGCCTTGGCCAGCCTTTCCATCGGCCAAAGTTGCGTCGGTTGTGCTTGGCACAGGGAACCCAAGAGGGCAGTGGCAGCGATTGCAATACGTTGATCCGTGCCCTGTTGTGTGTACACATGGATTGTTATGCCGTATGACAAGCGGGCAATCGATGGTGATGGTGATGGTGATGCAATCCTACCTCTTCAAGGTCTTGGAGGATAAAGTCCGGCAGCTCGTCAAAGATCTCGAACAGATCGTCCTTATCGTCGAATGAATGGAAATATTCATAAACGCTCAGGCGCACGGCGGAGCTGCGTTCCTTGTGCACCAGCGCCATCACCATCTGTTGGTGTGGAGCATTGATGATGAGAACAAGTTTTGAGAAAATCGTAAAAATGATGCAGGAAAAGGAGGGAGAAGGCAGCAGGAAAGCACACAGCTGGTTGTAGCTGGCGTTGAATGAGATTATGGACGACCTTGTCCTTCATCGGCTCCTCGTAGGCTTCCAGCAGGTTGGCCAGGCGTGCCTTGGCCTGGGCAGGGCCCAGGATGCGTCCTGCGAACTGGACGCCCTCTGTTGAGCAGGCACATAACGTCAGTTTTCGCGGGGCACAGCTTGGACTGGTGAAGCTGAAAGAGAAGAGGAAAGAGCACCAAGCACGATGGACAAGCAGGCATGGCGCAGCACCAGCGCTTCATACTCGTCCGGCGGCACAACTGGCCGTTCTTCCTGCAACTGCTCTTCTTCTGCCAGCCTTTCCAGCGACTTGGCCAGGCACCGGAGGGTGGTAAAAACAAACATCCGCAAACCTTCAGCGCATGAGCGAGGCAGAGGACCAGTTGGCCCATCGGTTCGTGTGCCCGTACTGGGGAGTGGTAGTAGAGCAGCAGGGCCAGAGGCCTGGCGCCACAACTCTTGTTGTTCTTCTTCGCTCAGTGGTGCAGGTAAATCATGCCACCACGGAGCTGTGGCTGTCAACGAGTTCCAAAGAGACCACGCTTGCAAGTGTTCCTTCGTTGTTGACATCAATCTTCTCTGCCGCCAACTTTTCATTTAGAGTAAATAGTTATTAATCTTTTTTCCGCTATTTTCAATTCTGCAGGTCTGGAGAACATACTCGTTGCTTCTTGCATAAATTCATAGATTTTAAAGAGACTAATAACAAAATATAAAAATAATGAGCGGCGACTAGCATGATGAACGAGGTTTTTTTTCAATCTTTTTGTTTTTGTTAGCACGTGGCTTGTTTTAAAAAGAACACCACCAAGCGGCTGCGGAGTTGTTCGCTGCTACCTGCCAGCGCCCGTGCCAGAGAGGTCGCGACCAGCTCCACCTGCCGCTCGGAGAAGTCACTCAGGACTGACGGTGCTGCGGCCGTCACGGCCTTGAGACGCTCACGCGCGTCTGGGCCCAGGTTGGCCATCAGCGCGCGCAACGCTAGGCCGACGACCTCTTGGCACTCGTTGTCGTCCTCCTGCGGCGGATGCTTGATGGCGGGATGGCGCTCCGTGTTGAAGAGCAGCAAGTCGAACAGCAGCCGCAACGACGCCGTAGGCGAACTCTCCGGCGCGACACGCAAGATGAGCCGGGCCAAGCCCACCACCTCCTCGCGACGACTGGACGCGCCCTCACTTGCGCGCAGCACCCACTCGACTCTGGCCGTCTCTTTGGCCTCTTGCGGGCAGAGCAGGCAACAGGCGGCTCGTCGATCGACCGCCTCGGCAAAGTGGCGCCCCAACTGCAGCAGCGAGCGCACTGCCGCGGTGACCAGCGGCACTCTCAGTTCGGCAAGACGACGTGTGAGGGCGGTCACCAGAGCCGGCCTGATGGCGGACGGCACGCGGATGGCCACCAGACCTGCACGCACGCCAGCAGACGCAAACATACATTACCCAACGTCAACAAGAACAACAACAATCACAAACAGGCGGGAAATGACAAGAGGGAGGGAGCCAAACCAAACAGCGACATCGTGTTCCACAGACTTAAAGTGTCCAACTTGCGATGCGCCATGAGCTCCATGCCACAAGCCAGCTCGAATGGAGGCAGAGCATCAGTGAAGCGAGAAACGACCAACACCATTGCCTTCGCAGCAAGCTGGCCGTCAGCCTGTTGCCTGTTGGCCGCTACGCGCATGGCAGTGTGAAAAAGGACCGCGGGCGAGATATGGTGCGGACCCACCACCTCGACCTCGTGCTTCTCCAAGAGAAGGACCAGCCGCACAAGGTCGAATGCAAGACTGCGAGCGATTGGCGTGGGGCTTGAGATGCAGCTCTGCAGCAGCTTGGCCAGTGGAGCGAGCAGAGGCCTTGCGTGGAGCTTGAAGCTGTCACGCAACACGTCGCCTGCCATTCCATCGTCATGGTCAACTTGCCTGTCGCTGGGTGAAACAGACAAAAGACATGGAGAAAAGGGTGCACTTTTAAGGAGCTGCTGGAGGAAGGAGGACACATCACGCACAACAAACGGGGCGCAAGAAAGATCATCGCACGCCAGCTTGAGCTGTTGCTCTACCAGTGGCACCACCATCTTGAGACCGCCCTCGCTGTCTGCATGCACTCTCCCCAAAGTATTAGGTATGATGACTGATTGAGCAATCGATCCACGCACCAGGCCAGACCATGAACCACTTTTGAACGATGTCACACTGCCTAGCCCAGAGCCTCTCGTCCAGTTGTTGCTTAGGCTCCAGATGCTCACCCATCCGAGCCACCTCGGCCATCAGGTCCAACTCGGTTCCTTCGCGAACGCGGTCGACCAGCTTCAGCACGCAGGCCAAGGCGCGCACACGTGCCTTGACGTTCACACCTTGGCCGCGAGCGGAACGCAGCAACTGGAACGCGGTGGCATGGCCATCATGCGTGTAGCGAAAGGCCCACTTGAACACGTGCAGAGCGGTCATGCGCACTTGTGGCTGTGAAGCGACGACAGCCAACCAAACAGCACTGTCAGCGCTGGTGATGCGTTTTTTCAAGGTTTTGCGGGTCCAAGATCGCACCTCCGGGTCATCCAGCGCGTACTGGAGCCGGGGCATCTGCTCCTCGAGCATGTGCCTATTGCGCACGTCTGTCATGTGCGGGCCCACGGCAGCCCAGAGGTAGAGCCCACTCTCCCTGTATAAACGTATTGTGAACAGGAAAAGAGAGCAATCCAGAGCATGGCGCGGTCCAGGATTCATGGGAGATCATAAACCTAATGGCCCAGGGCTGGTCAGGCGACAAGCATGTGGCTGCGTGTGACAACAGGCTCTGGGCTAGCGATGAGACTGGGTCGTCCCACCAGCGTCTGGGCGTTAGCCACATTCGAATGCAGTGCTTGATGTCCTTCCGCAGAGTCTGGGATTGGACGTCCTCGCCCTTGCGCAACCTCAGCTCTATGTTGTGTGTGAGCCCAAGACAAGCCTTAGCCCATGAAAAAGGCCGTACCACGGCGATGCGCAATGGCCACCTGATCGCGAAGCTCCTGTGGCAGGCTGTCCAAATGACATTTATCAAAGAAGTCATGGTGCCGGCCTATCCAGTCGGTCGCCAGAGCGTGGAGGCTTCTCGGGCTGGGCCTGCGCTTGATGTTCTCCGCCAAGGCTTTCGCCAGCCTTTCTGTTGATGGTTGCGTGGTCAGGTGACCCAAGAGGCGAGTGGCAGCCTTTGTGATGCGTTGATCTGTCTCCTGTGGTGGTGTTGTGCTTTACCATGTGAACAAGCAGGGTGACGATAATTGTGATGATGCTGAGGGTAAAATCCTACCTCTTCAAGATCTTCAAGTATCAAGTCCAACAGCTCGGTGGAGATGTCATACGGATTATTGAAAGTTGTATTGGACGCAAAGAGTAAGAGGTGTTCATAAATGGTGAGGCGCACAGAGGGGCTCTTTTCCTTGCGCATAAGCGCCACCAGCGACTGAACCACGTTTAGACCATCATCATGAGTTGACTTGATTCTTTTTGAAACAAAAGAGGGAGTAGCCGTACGGCAGAAAGCATTTTTATGTCAGGCTGTTCATCGACTAACGGCTCGTATATGCGTAGAATGGTTTCGTGGTGACGCTGAATGAGTTCATGGACAATCTTGTCCTTCATTGGCTCCTCATAGGCTGCCAGCAGGTTGGCCAGGCGTGCCTTGGCTTCAGCAGGGCCCAGGATGCAGAACGCCAACTCGATGCCCTCTGTTGTGCCAGCAGGCTTGCGGAGGTCAGGTGCGTGGTCCCAGTGTGGACTGGAAGGGAGAGAGGAAGAACGCTCACCAAGCACGATGGGCAAGCAGGTATGGCGCAGCACCAGTTCTTCATACTCATCTGGCGGCACAACTGACCGTTCTGGCCAGGGTGGTTCGAGTAACTCGACCGAAGAAAGGGCCTCAGCTAGCCTCCGCAGGCTGAAAAGAACGAACATTTGCAATCCCTCAGCACTCGAGCCAGGCAGGAGGTCCGTTGGTGTCTCGGTTGTGGTATGTGGAAACAGAGGAGCAGGCCTGGAGGCGGACCGGCGTTGCCACCAGGGCACAAACGTCTCTTGCTCTTCCTTTAAATCACGCCACCACGGCGCTGTGGCAGTCAACATGCTCCAAAAAGACCAAGCTCGGTGTTCTCTTGTTGCCATTTGTTGCAAACTAAATCTTTGCAGCAACTCTGTTGTCGACCCCAGAACTACCACTTCCTTGGAATTCCATACCACTTCCTTGGAATTGATTTGGAAAACACCAAAATGAATGACTAATTAGCATGCAAATGGGCCTCTTTTATTGGGGGTTAAAAGTGCACAAGCCCCACACGGAGGGAGCCGCCCAGTCCTCGTGGTCTGCCAAACATCGACTGCAGCTACGTCTGGCCACTTCTTTGGCTTCAGCCAATGCAGTCGTCTGCTCGCAGGACCTCACTGCAAGGTCTCGGAAGACGACGAAGAGGAGGTCGAGGAGGACGAATTCTCCGGCGGGTGAGCGTCGGGGTTGAACAGGGATGCTGGGAACAGGTTGTCGAGAGCAGTTTTCGAGATCAAGACCTCCTCAAGTAGGTCAACCTCAACGTTCTGCGTTGTGCCCGCTTTGTCCTTCGACAGCGTGGTGAGCTGCAGTGTCATCTTGGTGCTGGCGAAACGGTAAGCAGACGGAGACCGGCGCGGGGGCTTGAAGACCGCCGCACGAGCAGTCACCTGGTCGCCGGCCATCTCCTCTTCGTGTGCTTGGATCGCGGCGTTGATTTGGGCACGGTGGTGGGTGCTTAGGAAGTGGAGAACGAGCTTGTTGACCGTCCCGACCAAGCCCTACTGAGCTTCTGAGGCGATTCCGGGTAGTACTTTCGAGTCTTGTACTTGGAGCCCACAAGCAGGCGCTCGAGGTCCACGACGGTGTTCTTGAACTCCCTTGATCCTTCATCGAAAGGGGAGCCCACGAGCTGGCTCAGCTTGTTGATCATCTGCTCCATCTGGGCCTTCTGGGGGAATTGGAACGAGATCCACGTCTGGTCCTGGGCGAGAATGCTACGCAAGACCTTGAACATAGCCTCACACCACCTCTCGTACGGGTGCAGCTTGCCCAGGCGAGCCCTGGCCGAAATGGCCGAGTGCCACTTGAGCCAGCCGTAGAACTGCGTGTAGCCGGTGATGAACGTCGAGCCCAACTTGTCAAAAGCGGCAACCGCCGATCCAGCTGTACTGACGACGTTGCCCATTGCTGTAGAGAGAGTTCGGCGCAAGAGTGTAAAGGCTGTTGAGAGCTGTGTGCAAGAGTGTGAAGGTTGTGGAGTGTGAAGAGGGGTCGTATCAGCCCGTTAAATACTAGAGCCTGCCTGCCTTAGCCGCGTGATAACTGTGAAATGTCGCTGGAGTACGTCAGTCAGGCTAGCGTGGAGGTTGTTTCATCACACATGGCAGACAGGAAAGGAGATCCGGAGACAAGGCCAGGTTTCAATTGGCCAATCTCTTTCAGCCATCGCCGGTTTTCCAACAAAACCGTTTCATCGAAAAACATGAACCGCTGATTGGTTTTTTATGGAACGGAACAGGCATAGTTTTCCACAAACTTTCCAGATTTTTTGGTATTCTGAGAAGGAAAGAGCACCAAGCACGATGGAAGCATTGCTCGAATACCACCCCACAATAAATAACCAACAGGTGGTCACAAGGATCGTCGTCCGGGGCGCCTGCCTTGTTGCTGATGTTGTTGTTGTTGTTTGTCGGACCCTTCCTCCTGTTGCGTGCGGTGGCCGCTGGCACGGACGCTTGCCGCGGCCGACGCGAGGGCCTCCTTGCGCTTTTGCACGCCGAGCTCGCCCAGGAGCCCCAACGCGCGCTTGCCCAGCTCGTACTCGCGTCCCGGCCGGTAGACCTCTTCTACGAAGCCTCCGGCCTCGGCCTTTGCCACGTCGCCGCCTCTGTCGCTCCACATCCACACCTCCCGCAGCCGACGGTCGGCAAACACAGGCGCCTGGTCCTTGAAGTGCAGCGATCTGCAGAGGTCGGGGCCGACTCATGAGTCGGATTGTTCGAGTCACTCTCCAAGGAACGAGCGGGCAAAGGCGTACTTGGCATAGTTGTTGTTGCCAAACGGGTGGACGGCTTGCGCATGGACCTGGCCTTGTGCGTCCCAGCGCACGACCTGGAGGAATCCGTCTCCGGCATCGGCGAGGACGCGGCCCTTCTTCAGGTCGACCGTCCCATGAACTGAATCCCTCACCCACGCCAAAGAATGATGATGAGACATTGACGGCCGAAGGCTGGGCGGCGAGAGGAGGCCTACCGGTGCGAAGGACATCAGGCCCGCCGGACAGGTCCCACTCGGCGCGGCCCCGCACGAGCCGCAGCTGGCGGCCCCACTCCGGGTCGATCCGCCCTGTGGCCCGCTTGAGGTCACGCGCTGTAAGCTCGAGGTCGTGGAGGAGACGCTCCTCATCGAGGCCCAGCTCGTTGAGCGATGGCCAGCCGTCACCGGCGACGTCGCTCAGCTGCTGGTGGTGAAGGTCGCTGCAGCGCTCGTAGAAGCGGTCCGACATGGGGCCTTCGATGTAGGCTCGGAAGGAAAAGTGGGCCAACGGAGCGGCGATGGCGTGGGCGCTCATGGTCAGGTCCCATGCGCGGAGCAGGCCAATGGCCCGCACCAGCAGAGGCCGCTCGCGCTTCAACCGATCCTTACCGCCGTCGACGCTGGCGAGGCGGTCATAGGCCTCGAGTGATCGGTTGACCAGATAGGCCATGAACGAGCCCTGTGCGTGCGTCTCGTCAAACTTGACCCGCAAGACATCGTCGAGGCTCATCGCCAGCTTCTTTGCACTGTCGCCGTCGCCGACATTGATATCGACGCTGACGTCGCCCTCAGGAGAAAGAGCGGCGGCCAACAGCTCGAGCGCGCGAAGGGCGCGGTTGGTCATACGCCGCTCGACGAACGGAGCTGTCGCGGCGTGCTCGGCCAGCGTCGGGTTGTCGCCGGCGGCGAGGGCCTGGCCGGCAGTCGCCCTGAACGGCGACGAGTTGCAGTTCACAACGAATCCCGTCGAGGGGTTGAACGTGCGTGGCAGCTCTGTCCAGGGCACGTAGTGATGCGCCCACACCGTGTCTGACGTGTTTCCTGTTCCGCCAGCCACCACGTTGTTAAGAAGGCGGCTGACGTGGCCCATCCGTGGCGTCGGCGTACCGGGCACAGGCCTGGACCAGTCGTAGGCGGCAGACGAACGGTCGCTCGGCAGCAGTGCGTTGTAGCCGTAAAACACGTTGCCTGCTCGCGTACGGTCCAGTATGAGAAGGCAACGGGCCTGCAGCCAGCTCGCGAGAGAGAGGAAGGGCACGGACCGTGCTTGTCGGCATACACGGCGTTTAAGAGCGGCATGGCCTGGCGAGACATGGCCGCCGACCAGGCGTCAAAGGTCGTGGCTTGAGACATCTCCAGATACTGCTCCAGCTGGTCGATCCGCTCACTGCCACTGTACCGGACCGCATACGTTCCCTGCCACGACAACCCATCACGGTGACGACCTCGATCTCGGCCACGGCCACGGCCACGACAACATCACGGCCAATGGTCTGGCGGCGTACCATTGGGTTCTGGATAACGGGCGCGTCGTGTGACGGCGACCAGAGCACCTCGCGCTGCACCTCCCAGTTCCATGACCCAAAGACCAGGATCTGAGCCACGGGCGTCACATGAGACACACATAGAAGAAAAAAAGCCTTGGCCTTGAGGCGAGAAGAGAGGTTAACCAACCGCGATGGGGACGACGCGGCGCTCGAGGGTGTGCCACTCGCCGTCAAACAGGTAGCGCAGGCGGTCATGTTTGTCCATCGTCAGCTCGTAGACGTCGACCAGGTCGGGCTTGTTGACTGTATGGGCCCATCCCAACTGCACGTCCCAAGGAAGGAAGTTAACGCCGGCCCGGGGGGACTGCCGCAGGCTGACGGAGAGGAGGCAGGGCCTCATTGAGACGTACATGGCGGTTGTGGCCGACGAAGGGGATGGGCGAGCCGGGGAAGACGCCTCCCGCAAAGTCCCAACCCTCCTCGCTGTGCAGATGCGCCTCGTACCTGTGGCACGCGGGAAGAGCACCAAAATGAATCCATGATGGCGGCAAAGACAAAGGTTGCGACGAGGATGACAAAGACGACGTACAGGCTAAAGGGCCCGGCCCAGGGCTGATGCGGGTTGATGACGAGAAAGGTGGAACCGTCCTGGGTCTTCCGTCCCGACACTGCGAACGCGTTCGACCCAAACTCCCTCTGCTTGGTGGTTTCCTCGTCTGGGCTCGGCGTCGTCTTGGCGTCCATCGCCTCTGTCGGCTGACCCTTTGGCACCGCCGCGGCGTCCTCCTCGTCCTCACCATACGCAGTTGAAGGCTCAGGCGCGAGTGTGCTCTGCGCATAGACCACGCCGTCGATCACAACGCCCTGGGACGATGGCACCGACGGATGCTCAGGCGCTGCGCCAAACGCAAAACCACCGACGTCAGCATTGCCGCTGCTGTCGTGCGCCGCCGGCTCGACGACGGCAATGGGCGATTGCTGGACGGGCTGTTTTGGCTCCTCAGGGCCGTCGGCAACGACGCCATCCGGAACCGAGGCCTCCTCGGCTGGCAGGACGTCGTCCAAGAACAGGCTGACTAAGCGCTGTTGCAGCTGTCGCCACCGCAGCGCGAGCGTGTCGCTCATGTTGCTCGCCCGCGTTTCAAAGCTCATCAGTCGCTGGGCCTTGGCCGGTCGGGCGCTCGCGCTAATTAGTCCTTTTACGACGGCGTCGAGTCCAGTGAACGACGGGAGCTTGTGGACAAAGCCCGCCACGACATCTGGGATGCACAACGAGCGCGACACGTCAGCAGCCAAATATGCCAAGTATGCGCTGTGGCGCTACGGCTCGTGCGCCTCTCTGTCGCAGACGTCACCTTGAGGCGAGATGGGGAAGAACTTGGGGACGAGGAGTCGGTTGGCGTGAAGGTAGGCAAAGTAGTTGAGGCCATCGGCGTAGCCGACCACGATGGCGCGCAGCCGCGGCGAGAGTTGCTGCTCGTACTCGGCCTCGACCCGCTCGCGTAGCCGGAGGGCGTGCACGAGGTAGTCGTTCACGTACGCCGCCTTGCCTTCGACCGTGGCAAGTCGGCCCTGCGCGGCGAGCAGCGCTCGCTGGATGGCGGCAAAGTCGTCCTGCGCATGCGCGTAGGCCAACCCAAAGGCCACCTCAGCGTCCGTCTTGCCGTACACGTGCGGGATGCCCCACGTGTCCCTTGTCATGATGCACAACGAACACAGCTTTAGCACAAGTAGAGCGAGAGATGCACGCAGGGGCAGGGTGTGCGAGGACGTCTCACCGGACGATGCGGGCGGTCGGGTAGTCCTCCACAAGAAGGGCCAGGTCGTCGTCGAGCTCTACGAGCGGCGGTAGGCTGGTGTAAATCACCACACCCACGAGAAGCACGACTGCGACACCCAGCAAACGCGCCCACCAGCCCAGCAGACCCGCCTGCATCGCGAGATTACGAGTGAATGAAAATCACAAAATGAGATTGCTTGACGATTATTTAAACCACTTGAACAAACAGGTGTAGGATGGTAAACCATTTGCTTGTGGCCTGGACAGTGATGCAGTTAATAAATAAATAAATAAATACAATATAAATACAATAACTTTTGGAGCCTTTTCTTTTTTTATTCAGCCCTTTTCTTGGCTCCGTGAAAGAATGCAAAAAGATATTTCTCTCTTGAGGCAGGTTCACGCTTCCTCAAAGGAGAGCGGGAGGCCATTCGTCGACTCGCCAGACTCGAGCCCGCAGTCGTCGACGCCGTCGCTCAGCGCACGCGGCAACTGCTGGTGGTAGTGCTGTTGTTGTGCGTGGCGGCCATGTCGCACGACGGGAACGGTGTGGAAGCGCTCAACATCGAGGAAGCTGGACGACCGGTGGTTGCCACTGCGCGTGCGCTTGAGGAATGAAGTCAGCTCAGCTTCCAGCTGCTCCTCTTCGTCGTCATCGTCATCGTCATCGTCGTCGTCGTCTTCTTCTTCTTCTTCAACATCAGAGTCGAGATACAGCTCGGCGTCGTCGTTCATGAACGGCTCGTCGTCGGCATCATCCTCACTGCCACAACTCATGGCACCGCGCTCCTGGCCGAAAGAGCGGACGCGCTCGAGCCGGTACGCGCGCCGGGCGGCCATCAGGTCGCCCGCGGTCTGGATGCGCCACTCGCCCGTGCCAGTCCGCGGCATCTGCCTGCTGCTGCTGATGCGGCGCAGGTCCAGCGGGTCGCCGCCCGCGTCGTCGTCGTCATCGTCGCAGGCGCCGTCAAGTACGGCGATGGGGATCTCCTCGCTCTGCGTGCGCAGGAGGCCCCCAAAGTCACCACTCTCGCTGCTGTCCATGCGCTTCCGCCGATGCAGCCCGCGAGCCACCGAGGAGAACGCCAGGCCGGCCTGGCGCTTGCCCGGCGAAGGCGATTCCGCTCGCGCCCGGTGCGAGATCTGATAATGCGACGATTGCGGGCGAGCACCGCTGCCGAGCGACGCCAGAGGAGGCGGGGCGTGGATCACGAGCGACGGCGGTGCGCCGCTGCTCTCGGCCCGGCGCCGATGGGCCCGCGCCGCCATGGCCGGCGAGGCTGAGGAGGACGGCGGGGACGTGGCAAAGGCCGGGAACTCGAGCGGCTCAATGTGCGGCGGCAACGCTGACTCGGGCGGCGGATGGGCCGAAGGCGAAGTCGAAGACAACGGCGACGTCCGCGCGGCCGGCAGGGGCGGTGCGAGCAACGGAGGAGGAGGCAGAGACGAGCTGCGCCCGGCGAGGCCGCGCTTGAGCACGACCGTTGTCACCGCCTTGGGCTCAGCGGCCACGACAGCAGCCGTGGCGGTCGTCTCGGGCTCCCAGATGGTCTTCCAAGTGAGCTCGGGCCCGGTCTGCTCGTTGTCTCCACCATTTCGGTGGCCATCCTCAAAGGCCACCACTTGCTCCTCGTCCTCTCGAGGCGATGCTGGTTGGCTTCTGCGCCCAGCCAGGTTTGCATCGCCCTCTGGCGCCTCGCGCTTGGTGGCCTGCTTGGTGATCGTGCGCCGGGTCCTGCACTGCTCAGACGAGTGCGACCTATGATGCTTGACGTAAGCCGCCACCTTACAGAGGGATGCGCCACAGTGGAAGAGAAAGAACGCACCGGCTGAGCGGGAATTCGGCGACCCGGCTCACGGGAAGGATGACGTGGCTCGTCGACGCCTGAGGCGACACGGGCGCGCTGGCGATGCTCCCGGCGGATCTGCTGTCGTTGCCGCTGCCGCCACTGCCTCGGCTGCCTCTGCTGCCGATGTCGGTGGTGATGGCGGCGGCATCGTCATCTTCGGCCAGGTAGCCCGCGGCGGCCGCGCCGTCACAGTCATCGCTCAGCGCACGCAGTTGAAGTGGCGGCGAGCCCTGGCTGCGGCGCCTATAGGCCTTTTCGCGGTTGTGTGTCTCAAGCTTGTGGGCTTTGGTCTCCCTGCTGTTGAGGCTCCGCACGTTCTTTTTCTTTTTCGTCGTTTTCGTTCTTTTGGGCTCTGAGGCCTCACGCGCCGCTGCGGCCGCATCGGACTGGGCCTCCAAGCGGCCGAACGAGAGCTGCACGTCCAGCCGCGGCGGACTGGGCATGCAGCAGCTGTCGGCATCGCGCTGTTGGTCGACGTCCCGCCCAGGAGAGATCCGGCCGACCTTCCAGCAGAGCTCAGCCGCCGGCGCGTCGCTGCCGCGCGTTTCGTGAGGCGTAGCGATCGTGTTGCGCCGCGACGAGCTGGAGCCCAAGGACGGCCGCAGGGAGGCCACACGGTCAAGACCAAGCGCAGGCACTAGCGAGGAAGACGAAGTCGAAGACGGCGACAACGGCGGCGGCTTGGCTGCCGTTGTGGCCACATTGGCCGCCGAGCGGAGCTGGGCGTAGGAGATCGAGGCGGCCGCTGGCTGCTCAGGACCATGCCGGACGGGCCCCGCGAAGGAGGAGTCTAAGAGTGTTGGCGTGGTTGAGGTGGACACCGTCGAGGCGCTGACCAGCGGCGAACGTGGTGGCTTGCACGTGGTCGATGTCGCCAGCCTGCGGGCGAGGCAAGCAGGGCGGTCAATTTTTAACCGGTTTAAATGGCCGATTGGCTGGCTAAAAGCAGCAGAGAGCACAACAGGAAGGAAAGTTGGGAACAGATGAAGAGGGGAAGAAAGATGAGAGAGATGAAGCGTTTGTGTACCTGCTGCCGGGGATGACCTTTTGCTTGTTGAACCAGGC
Source organism: Acanthamoeba lenticulata (assembly GCA_002179805.1). Classification (NCBI taxonomy): domain Eukaryota; phylum Discosea; order Longamoebia; family Acanthamoebidae; genus Acanthamoeba; species Acanthamoeba lenticulata. Next base: position 1,633 of record NAVB01001421.1, on the reverse strand, counting down.
CCTGTGCATTTCGACTTCGTTCTCGTCGACGACCCAGCAATCCATGAAGCTTTGCTCGAACTCGTCCTCGCTGCTCAGCGAGTCACACGTGGTCGTTGTAGCTGCATCTTCATCCAGCTCGTTGTCGCTAGCGAGCAAGGTGAGGGTCTTGTGCCCACTCTTGGTATTGAGCTTGGTGAAGTGATGGCCATGATCCTTCGTGGCCTGTGCTCGCTTGGGCTTGGGAGAGGAAGAAGCCGAAGGTGCGAACTTGCGAACAGCACCAGGGCTCGTCGGAAGTGGGAGCACCCTCCTCATAGAAGAGGATGCGTAGCGGTCAGTTGTGATTTGTAGTGTGGGGAATAGACGAATTTGCAGTGGAGTAGAAAGTCGAGTAGTAGCAAGACGACGCTCAAAGGCGTTTGGTGAAGGCAAAGAAGAATCGCAAAGGCACTGAATCGAAATTGAATTCACTTGAAATGGAAGCAGCAGTAGTGGAGTAGACGGTGACCTCGAGACGGCTTTGCGGACGTGGGGTTGAGAGAACAAATGAAGGAGTGCTGAGAGGAAGATGCTAAGAGGAAGGAATGGGCGAACAGGGCTGATCGATCTAATCGATCAAATGGGAACGCGATAGGTGATGCGGAAAGAAAAAGCAATAAAGATGCAAATGAACAGGGAATAAGAAAGAACGTGATGCGGAAGCAGATCACGAGCAGGGCGGCGCCGGCGGCGGAGAGAGAGGAGAAAGCGGCAAAGAACGAAAGCGAAGCCCCAAGCCTCATATTAGCCCCACGCACACTCGCGTCGTGTTCCCACAGTTGCCTTTTTGGCGCCACCCCGGCAGGGCCTCATGTTAGGCACGTGAAAAAAGCCTAACCAAGCTCCGGGCAGCTGCAATGAGAACGTTCGGACAAAAGCTCGCGAGTGTGCGTGGGCCTGGTTGATCGAGCAGTCTTCGATGACGTGTTCTTGATCAAAAAGGTTGTTCCTCACTGTCATGTTGGCAAGACCAGGGCCACCACCGCGAAAGCAGTGCTGTTGATGATCTGCTTCACCTGCACGTTTCTGTTGAGAATGTTGAAGCCCTCGAGAAAGCTGTCTTCAAAAGTCAGCTCGAATGCCGACACGCCCACGACGAGTAGAGAGGGTCACGTTCTCGATCACGACGTCGTGTGGATACCGGAGCCGACGATAGGCAGCTGCACGTGGGCGACACAGGTACTGCCGCCTTGAACGCGCAGGACCGACGATGGGGTGAGTCCTGCTTAGGCCAAACGGGGTTGTTTTTACGTAAAAGTGAAAGCACTATATTCAAGCTGAATCTACATATCAAGCACATCAAGGTCCATGGCCATCAGTCCCACGGGCAGCCGTTGGTGCGCCCACTGGAGTACCTCCAGGTGGCCTTTCGCCGCTGCGACCGCGCAGATGCGGCGTTGTAGCAGATGTACCGTCCCACGCAGGCCAGGCGGCCAGAGGAGGCCACTTGCGGCACACAAAACGGCAGCACGAGCGAGATCGGCTGCTGCACATGGCCAAGGATGACGCCCACGAGCTCCACCATCAAGTCTTGTGTCCCACTGCGCCTTTTTCGATTGCTAAAAAACTGTTCAAAAAACAAAAAAACAAACAAACAAAAAAACAAACAAAA
>NAVB01001417.1:0-15869 GCA_002179805.1 Acanthamoeba lenticulata | reverse complement strand
AAGGGAATTGACCGAGTTGTCAGGCCGCCATCCGTGCTCCGTCATCAGCTTCTGGACCTGCTCAAACTCCTCCGGCCCGCTGCTCACCACGCCCACGATGCGCATGAGCATGATGTACACTCCACAGGACGAGATGGGGCGACGCATGCCTGGCGCACTGAAGGACAGCCTTCCAGGTAAACTCGTTGCGCGGGACCTTGTGCGCCACCATCTCGTCGAGCAGGTTCTTGAGGCCAGCCAACGTGCGCCCCTTGCGGGCCACCACAGGCACCAGCTGGTTGTAGACTGCCGTCGTTCGCTGGCCGCGCGCCTTCATCTCTTCGAAGATCTCCGGGACCTTGACCCTCTGCGTGCTCTCAGCGTCGGCCTCGACCGCTTCCTCGCGCTTGTCGTCGTCGGCATCAGCAGCGGCGGCGGCCGCAGCGTGCTCGCCCTCGTCATCCTCGTTGACGACGTTGTCGTCATCAACGGCCGTGGTCTTGGCCTTGCTCCGCGCAGGCGGCCTGGCGGCTCGGGCCGGCGGCGCGGCGAGGAGGTCGAGCAGCATGTGAAGCGCCCGGCGCGAGGGTAGCACGTCGTGCTGCTGGACGAGCTCGGCGTAGAGCCGCGCCGCCTCGTCCGTCTGCCGCTGCATGCAATAGCCCTCGAGCAGCGCCGAATAGAGGCGCTGCTTCTGGCTCCGCAGCTGCGTGGGGTCGCCCGCCGCGGCGTCGGCCAGCTTACGCGCCAGGGCCTCGGCGACCCGGCCGGCGCGGCGTCGGCCCAGCTCGCGGATGGTGACGCAGTGGAGCGGCAGGTCGGCCTGCAGATGCAGGCCCTGAGCGCGCCGGAAGGCCGCCATTTCCTGCTCGACGGCCTCGAGCGACAGCTGGCCGAGGACATCCTTGTCGGCGAGCGAGGGCACGCGCAGCTTCCGGCGGGCGAGGCCCTCCGGGTCCTGGCTGGCCAGGGCGACGAGGGCCCGCTTGCGCTTGCTGCCGTTGCGGAGGATCACCTTGCCCAGTGTCGCGTGGGCGCGGTCGATCGGGGCGTCTCGCGCCTTGGGCTTCGCCGCGAGGCCTCGGAGCTGGAAGGTGGCTAACAAGTCGTCGAGGCTTGGCGGTTGCTGCTGAGGAGTCGTAGTATCGGTGTCAGCTGCAGCTGGCGTTGCATCAACGTGCTGTGCCGTGTAGCTTCGCACTGCAGTTCTCTCTCATTTTAATTAGAATAATTGGATGCTCTTCGAGAAGAAATGGTAGATGGGGCAAGTACGTTGTGTTGAGCTAGAGATACAGTGCTTTGTGTACAACAGTGCCTGAGACGGTCGCCACCTGCCACCAAGACACGTCCGCCACATCTCGCACAGACTATTGTTTTTCTCTTCTGCTTTTTTTTTTTTTTAGCAGCAGAAAAAACATTCTCTGGCTACATCTCGACTCTCAAGGGCTCATCGCCAAGGCATGCTCGTCGACGCTCTCATGAACGCCAATGGGCCGGACGGACTACAACATCGTGTTCTGAGTTGACAACATATGATAGACCTACAATGGGCAGGGCTTCCCCGCCGGAGGTAGTGGTTCATCCTCACGAAAGCGAGCCGCGAGCCAAGGGCCTTGAGGGCCCGTTTATTTGTCACTCTTCTTCTTGGCGAAGAAGGCGGCGATGCTCTTTTGCTTTGTTGTTGTTGTTGCTGTCGTTGTTGTCGTCTTGGACTTGGCCCTGGTGGCGCTTCTCGACGAGGGCTTTCGGGCCTTTTCGCTCCTATGGGCAGCAACAATCTCGAAGCAGTTCTTCATGCCCTTGGGCATCGCCACCTCCTTCAGCTCGGCTTCGCTCACCCACCTCGTCTTTGGGGGCTTTTCTTCGTCCTTTGCCTTCTTCTTCGTCTTGGTCTTGGTCTCCTTCGACGGCTTCTTCGACTCCTTCGGCTTCTTTTCCTCCTTCACTTGCGTCGATGTTTCTTCTTCTTCATCATCTTCCTTGTCAGTTGTGATGCGGATCCACTCGACGCTGTACCAGTGCTTGATGTGCGAGAACAGGAACGACGTCTGCCCCACGTACCGCCGCTCCACCATCGGGGTTCCCATCTCTTCACCTTCACCGTTGTCCTCATGACCTTCGTCGTCGTCCAAGAGGATGACCTCCTGCTTGCCTCCCGCCTTCTTCTCGTTCTTCTTGTCCGTTGCCTTGAGCTTCGGCGCCGAGAGGGCGCGGCACACGGGATGAGGCGTGCCCAGCAGCCGCGCGAGATAGCCGTCAATCTCACGCTGGAGCGCCCCGCGGCTGCCCTCGGCACCGTCGTCATCGCCGTCACCGTCGGCTTCACCATCCGCGCCGCCGTCAAGCTGGTGTGGGCCCAGGTTGACCGACGGGAAGTCCCAGAGCGACGCCAAGAGGCCGTCCTCTGGCCGCTGCACCAGCAGGAAGGACGATGTCGACGCAGCGGTGCTGGACGCACGGCGCCTCTCGAGGACGCACACGACGACCGACTCCTCGCGCTGCTTGGCCTTGGGCGGCTTGTAGGGGTAGCGCGTGACATCCTCTCCACCAGCCTCGGCCTCTCGCCGCGCGCGACAATGCGACGACACCGGACACGCCTGCCCATACGCGCAGCAAGATTATGTTTAATAATAAGAAAATAAATGATAAAAGAAAATAAATAAAAAACGTACGTTGCACTTGGGCGACTTGGGCGTGCACACGGTGGCCCCGAGCTCCATCATGGCCTGGTTGAAGCAGCCTTGTAGGACGTCCGCCCGATCGATGTCAGCGTTCGAACGCTGACATCGATTTATTTGGAGATTGAAGAGAGGGGAAGCTCACCTGGTCGCTCAGGGTCGACAAGGTCGTCGGCTAGCTTCCAGAACAGATCGACCACCTTCTTGTTGGTTGATTCGGCCTTGATGGCCCTGTTGATTGGTCGATGATCATATGGTCATCATGATGATGATGAACGTGTTCAAGATGATGAAGAAGAAAGACGTGCCTAAGGCGTGAAAGGACGCGGATGACGTTGCCGTCGACCACCGGCGTGGGTTGGCCGTAGGCGATGGACGCGATGGCGCCCGCCGTGTAGGGCCCGATTCCGGGGATCTTGCGCAGCTCGGCGGCCGTCCGCGGGAGGCGGCCGTCGTGGCTCTTCACCAGCGCTCGGGCGCCCTCGTGCAGGAACCGGGCCCGGCGGTAGTAGCCCAGACCCGTCCACATCTCGTTCACCTCCTGCGCTCACAAACAGTCTCGTGTAAACTCTCGGAAGTTACGAGCCAAGAGGCTCAGCAAGAGAGTTTTGGACCTCGAGGCTGGCCTGGGCGAGCGCCTGCGGGGTGGGCCACTTGTGCATCCACCGCTTGTAGTACTCGATCACAGTCTCCACGCGTGTCTGCTGCAGCATGATCTCCGACACCCACACGCCATAGCCCACGTCTGCCTCTCCTTTCTCTTCTTCTTCTTCTTCTTTTCCCTTTGTTTCCTCCTTGGCGTTCTCGGCTGTGCCCTCCTTGCGGCGGCGCCACGGCAGCGTGCGCTGGTGCTCGTCGTACCACCGGAGGAGCTCGCGGCGGAAACGGTGAACCTGGTCTTCTTCATCGTCAAAGGCGTGCGCTGCGCACAGGTCCTCCAGGTCCTGCCGCGGCAGCCCACGGGCCGAGAGTCAACATTGAGCTCATCAAGGCAAATCGACTGATGTTGAGGCTGTACCGGGATGCCGTCGGCACCAGCGGCTTGAGTCTTGGCCTTCTTGGTCCCTCGGCGGGCCCCTGTCGTGGTTGTGTCCTGTAGTGCGTACAGATGATGCTGATGAGCTTAGAATGAAGATGAGAGTTGCCCTAGGCTCGCTACCTTGCCCTTCGCGCTAACGGCGCGCACTTTGCGCTTCCTTGATGAGGCGGGGGAATCTTGAGGAACAAAGTCGTCATCCGATGCCTCCTCCATCTTGTGTTTTAATTTCCCTTTGGCGCCAAAAAGACTAACGGGCCCGCGGTCCTTCTCAAGCACCAGTAGCCCCCCGAGGCAGATTTAAGCCGTTCTCATAAGGTTGGAACAACAAACAGGGAGGTGCAAACTTCGCATCTTGAAGTCACGACGCCAGCTCTACACATCGCCACCCTTCTTTCGTCAGATGCCGCCAAGGCAGAGCAGACCACAGCAGAACCAGCTGAGTGACGTGCCCGCCTGGTAGGTTAACAGTCTCTTCGTAATCAGAGTATGCGCTTTGTTGTCCTACACCTCTTACGCCTGCCGAAATACTACCAACATTCCAAAGAAGTGAAGATGGAAGATTGAAGCGATTGAATCATCTTCCAGCATTGAGCTCAAATAGAACCTCACGCGAGCCCAACCGGCTCTTCGCGTTCTGACCGCTTCTCGCAAGGTCCCTGAACAACGCGCGCCGGTTAACGTGTGTGGCCTTGGGTCCAGAAAGCCGAGCGACAACACAAGCTCTTGGACCATCGCGTTGATACCGCAACATGGTCGGAGTATTGGAACACGTTCGCCGTATTAGACGAGCCAATCGGCGGGCGCGATCTCGCGTCGACACTGTTGTGCTCCGCTAATCAGCGGCCGGTCGCATTGCGTGATCAACCTTCAACATATTACAGTTCGGAATACACGCATATGGTTAAGCCGTGTCTTTATGATTCACGTGAGTTTCCCTCTGTTGAACCATGTAGTGAGGTGTGTGCGAAGCCTTTAAATTCGGCCTCTTGACCGCCACAATCATCACTCAACAAACACACAAGCCTTCAACACAGCCAGCTAGCAGCAGCAGCAACATGAAGAGCTTCCTCCTTGCGGCCCTCGTCTTGGGTCTGTGCGCCATCGCCATGGCCCAGACCTGCAACCTCAATGATGTCACCATCACCCAGACCCTCGGTAGCTCGTGGACCGTCAACGGCCAGGCCTACTCGCAGTGGAGCGCGACCATCACGGCCGGCTCCAAGGACGTCAAGTCGGTTGACCTGTCGATCATCGGTAACTTGGACCAGCTGTGGGAGATCACCAAGGACTTCCGCGGCCTCTACGTGCTCCCCGACTACGTGATCCAGGCTGGCGGCATTAAGGCCGGCAAGTCCTACTCGTTCGGCTACATCATCAAGTCGGCCTCCAAGGCCAACATCGACGTCGAGTTCGTCAACTGCGATGGCGTCCCGTCGCCCTCGCCCGCCGCTCCCTCGACCTCGCCCGCCGCCCCGTCGCCCTCGACCATCGTGAACTCGCCGGCCCCGTCGACCGCCCCCTCGTCGCAGCCCTCGACTGGCTGCTCGGTCACCGTCACCCAGACTGCCCGCTCGGCCGCCAACGGTGGTCAGTGGAAGGACGCCTCCTACACCTACCAGATCTACGATCTGGACATCAAGAACGTCGGCAGCAAGGTCGTCACCTCGGCTCAGCTCACCTTCACCCTGGCCTCGGGCGCCTCGTTCTACCAGTTCTGGAACCTCGAGCGCAAGGAGACCTCGGACGTCTTCTTCGTGCCCAACTACGGCGGCATCCAGGTCGGCGCCTCGCAGAACGCTGGCGTCGTCGTCCGCACCCCGCTCACCAACGGTGCTCTCACCGCCCCGGCCATCCACGTCGACTCGGCCACCTGCTCTGGTGGTAGCAGCCAGCAGCCCTCGCCCGCCACTTCGCCCGCCGCCTCGTCGGCCCCGGCCTCGCCGTCGCCCTCGACTATCGTCGGCTCGCCCGCCCCGTCGTCTCCCCCCAGCGGTGCTTGCAACGCTAAGGTGACCATCGTCGCCCGCTCGGGCTCCAACTGGAACGACGCCAACGGCTTTAGCCAGATCTACGACATCACCATCACCAACACTGGCTCCAAGGCCATCAACGGCGGTCAGATCACCTTCGGCCTCGGCTCTGGCGTGGGCATCACCCAGTTCTGGGAGCTCAACCGCAAGTCGGCCAACCAGTTCTCCATCCCCACCACCTACGGCCCGCTCCAGGTCGGCGCCTCGCAGGGTGCTGGCATCGTCGCCACCCGCGCTCAGGCCCCCATCGGTCTGCCCACCATCACCCTGGACTCTGTCTCGTGCAACTAAGCTGCACTAGAAGACAAGGGGCCTCCCTCATTCATCATCCTTTGTGCTTTGTTGACAACCCCTGATGTATGAAGACTTCACAAAAAAAATTCAAAAAAAACTTCACCTCTTCTTCTTCTTCTTCTACTTCGTACGTTCATAAACATGTAAACAGTCGAGTCTGTTCAAGCAACATTCGAGTCTGTCATGACGTCATCGTTGTCGGGGATGGGCTGCACCGTGGGCGTGTGCCAATAGTCCCACGTGCGGATGATGTAAGCCGCGTACGGGTGGTTGTCAATGTCAGCCAGGTCGGCGGCCGTCTTGCGGCTCAGCACCGGGCGCTCCTCGCTCTCGCCCGTCAGCGCCTGCGTCATGGCCCCGGCCATAAGGAGCTGCTCGACGACTTCGCAGTGGCCGTTGAAGGCGGCGAGGTGGAGCGGCGTGTAGCCGTCGTTCTTGACCGCGTTAATGTCGGCCCCGTGCGCGAGCAGTAGCCGCGTGAGACCCACATGGCCCTTCTTGCAGGCGTGGTGCAGCGCGGTCCAGCCGCCGGCGTGGGAGATGGCCGGGCTCACGCCTAACTGAAGCAAGAGCTCGATGGCCAGCAGCTGTTCGCGCTTCTTCATGGACAGGACGAGGAGCGGGCACGGATGGCGGCTGAGGCACTCGATGGCCTCCTGCTTCTTGCCCTGGGCCTCGAGGTGGCTGAACAGCCACTTGGTGAAGAGCATCGTGTTGCTGCCCACGGGGCCCTTCATGCCAAAGAAGAGCAGGCGCAGGGGCGAATGCTCGACGGTGCCAAAGACGTCGGCGCCGGCCTCGATCAGCAGCCTTGAGGCCTTGTGTTGCCTCGATTGCATGGCGTAAAAGAGCACCGAGCAGTCCTCCGAGTCCACGACGTTGATGGCGCTGCGCAGGGCGGGGTCGTCGAGAAGATTTCGAATGGTGTCCACCCGCGCCGTGTTCTCAAAGCGCACGTTGGCGACCTGCCACTGGTGGATGGTCTTGAAGAGCTCGTTGGGGCTGTTTCGGATTTGCGCTTCAATCTGCGCCTTCTTTCGGCTATCCGGACCGTCGGGCCGGGGGAGAGCAGGTAGACCACCACCACCGCCTCCAGCGCCCTGGCCAAGAAGAGCAGCGAGCAAACGAGGGTCCAACTGGTCCATTGTCTTCTTCTTCTTTTGGGTACTGTCTGGCTCTTGGCCCTTGGATAAATGACACAGCTTCATTTGGCCCGAAGTGGCTTCACTGATTGGAGCAGACAATTAAAACGGAAAAGATAATGAAAAGGAAACACTTGTTTGGAAAACAAAAGAGAAAATAAGCGAAGTTCTGCTTCTGGTTGCCATGCCTGACTTCCTCACTTTGCCAGAGGGTAGGCCCTCCCTGCCCTATCCACGTTGTGTTTTCGCATTTTTATTGTGAATTGAATGCAGAGGCTTTGCTGGTGGTGCTGTTGCACCTGGAGCCGAGCGACCTCTGCCGCGCCGCGGCCACCTGCCACACACTCCGCCGTGTGGCCCTGGACGACAGCATATGGCGTGCTCGCTGCCTCGCCCACTTCGGGCCAGCCTCGCTCGCCCTCCGCAGCCCTGACGACACCTGGCCGCAGCACTGGGCCGCCCTGAAGAACCTTTACCACCGCGGCTGCACGCTGTTCAATGCAAGCCCGGAAAAGGCCGTCGAGGGACTGAAGTACATGATGGAGCATAATGTCCTGGCCGAAGACCCAGTGGAGGTCGCCCGCTTCCTACGAACCCCCGGGCTCAACCGAGAGAGCGTTGGTAACGAACTTGGTTGTTGTGCATGCGGATGATGTCGTCTCACTGGTGGAAGGGCTCTCCAGGCCAAGTGCTGGGCTATTACCCAAAGAAGAGTGAAGCGGCCCTCCACATGGTGGCTGCTCACTTCTTCGATGGGACCGACTTGCGCGGCGTTCCCGTCGACGAGGCGCTGCGCCGCTTGCTGCGCCAGTTCCGCTTCCCAGGCGAAGGCAGTCTTGTCAGTCGAATCTTGGACGGTCCGATGTGGCTTCCTTTCCCCGGCCTGATCGGCAGCAAAGACTATTTCTTGTTAAAAATTGACGCTTGTTCGTGTATGTTTTGGCCAGACTTTGCTGCTGCCTACTTTAAGCAGAACCAGGACGAGGCAGAGGCCTTGTTCGGCGATCTCACGACGCTGGCCATCTCGATCCACGCCATCGTCATGCTCAACACTGGTTTCCCCACCCAGCACTCCATCGTCGCTCACTCTGGCCATGGCTCTGACGCTCAGCTCCTCCTTCCGTGGTTTGTGCTTCCGACACAACAGACCTGCACAACTCAGCCGTGAAGACAAAGATGACCAAGCCCGAGTTCTTGGGGTTGTGGCTAGGTATGGTGCCGACTCGGGTCGGACCACTGACCGAGTTCGCGGATGGCGTCTACGACCGAATCAGCGCCGCCGAGCTCGGCAAGGAGGCGGAGGCCGCAACAACCGCTTCGACGAGCAAGCCCAAGCCCAAGAGCAAGTGGGGCTTCTTCAACCGCTTCTTCTAGCCCTGCGGTCCTGCGCACAACAACAGGTGGCTTTGCCTGTGTTTTTGTTTTTGTTTTTTGTTTGTTTTTTATTTGTTTGTTTTTTATTTGTTTATTGTATTTGTTATTCGAATTACATGCGCCCTACGCGGGGCGTCGGTGGGGTCGAGGGGGGTGATTGTAGCGGTGAAGAAACGGACGGCAGTGGTGGTGACGACACGCTCCCCAAGAAGGGCGACAGGGCAGAGTCGGCCATGGCAATGTCGTCGTCCGTCGGGAAGGGCGAGTGCCAGTAGTCCCAGTTGCGGATGAGCTGTGCGGCGTACTGGTGGTTGTTGTAGTCGGCCAGCTGCGCCGCCGTCTTGCGGTTCAAGGACGGCCCTTCGGTCGTGCCGGTGAGCAGGTCGGTCCGGGCGCCGTGCTCCAGGAGCAGGGCGATGATCGCGCAGTTGTCGTTGAGCGAGGCGAGGTGGAGCGGCGTGTAGCCGTCGTTCTTGGCCGCGTTGATGTCGGCCCCGTGCGCGAGCAGCACCTTGGCCACCGCGACATGGCCCCACTTGCACGCGTGGTGCAGGGGCGCCCAGCCGCCGTCGTGGGCGTCGGCGAGCGAGGGGTCGGCGCCGTGCTTGAGCAGGAGCTCGACGGCCTGGAGCTGGTCCTGCTTGTGCCGGCAGGAGCAGATGAGCGCGCTTGGCGCCTGGCTCAGGCACGCGACGGCCTGCTCGCGCTGGCCGTGGCGGTCCAGCCGGGCCAGAAGCCATTGGCCAAACAACATCATGGCGCTGCCCTGCGAGCCCCTCGTGTCGTAGAAGAGCAAACGCAGTGGAGACTGCTGCGGCGCGAGGCCCCGGCCAAAGGGGTCCGCGCCAGCTTCGATGAGCAGCCGCGCCGACTTGAACTGGCCACCCTGGACGGCGTAAAACAGAGCCGAATGGCCCGTCATGTCGAGCGTGTCGAGGTTTTCTCGGCACCGATAGTCCCCAAGAAAGTGCTTCACTCGGTTCAAGAAGGCCTGGGTCTCGAACGGCTCCGGGTCCAGTCGCCACTGCAGCAACACTCGGAACAGCTCTGTGGGGCTTCGCTGTATCTGCTGCCGCAGCGCCCTTCGCTCGTCATTTTCTTCCTCGTCTTCTTCTTCGCTGACCACGACGTCTTCCTCTTCGCCCTCGTCTGAGGCCAAAAAGCGCGGTCTTCGCGACATGTGATGTCCTCTAACGTGTGCAAAAATACAGCGCTGGTGCGCCCTCCTTCAGCTTCTTCTTGGCTATTTTTCCTTCCTTCTTAATTAATTTATATATTGCTTGTTTTTTTTTCCAAAGAATTATGAAAGCCAAATACAATTTGTTTTATTGCGTTGCAAGGTTCAAGCGATGTGAAGGTCAACGTTGTCGTTGTCTGAAAACGTCTTGGGCTCCTGCTCGGCCGCCCAGAACTGCCAGTTGCGGATGAGATACGCCGCGTAGGGCTCGTTGTCGATGTCGGCCAGGTCGGCGGCCGTCTTGCGGCTCAGCACCGGGCGCTCGTCGTTCTCGCCCGTCAAGGCCTCGGTCATGGCCCCGGCCTCCAGCAAGAGGGTGACGATCTCGCAGTGGCCGTTGAAGGCGGCGAGGTGGAGCGGGGTGTAGCCGTCGTTCTTGACCGCGTTGATGTCGGCCCCGAACGAGATGAGCAGCTTGGCGAGGCCCGCGTGGCCCCGCTTGGCCGCGTGGTGAAGGGCCGTCCAGCCGGTGCTGTTGGGCAGAGACGGGTGGACGCCGTGCTTGAGCAACAGCTCGATGGTGTTGAGCTGCTCGCGCTTCTTGCTGCTCACGAGGTTGAGCACGCTGGGCCGGTTGCTGAGGCACTCGATCATCTTGTCCTTCTTGCCCTGGGCCTCGAGGTAGTTCAGCAGCCACTTGGCAAAGAGAAGCGTCGTGCTGCCCACCGGGCCCTTGGTGCCGCAGAAGGCGAGGCGCAGGGGCGACCGGCCCTCGTTGTCGCCAAACACGTCGGCGCCGGCCTCGATCAGCAGCCGCGCGGCCTTGTGCTGCCTCGTCTGGACGGCGTGGTAGAGCGCCGTGTGGCCGTCCGAGTCGACTCGGTCGAGGTTGTTGCGAATGGCCGGCTCGTCGAGAAGGTTCCTAATAGAGTCGACTCGAGACGCAGATTCGAAGCGGGCCGGGTCGAGCTGCCATTTGATCAACACTTTGAAGAGCTCGTTGGGGCTGTTGCGGGCTTGTTCTTCCACCTGAAGCCGCTTGGCGTCGCGCGAGTCGCCACCACCACTGCCCGCTCCAGCACCGCCACCACCAAGACCACCACCGCCCTGAGCCGCCAAGAGGGCAAGGAGTCGTGCGTTGAGCTGGTCCATGGTTCCAGGTGCGATGTTCAGCTTCGGTGGTTCTTCTGGGCAACTGGCTCGTCTTGTTCTGCTCAAATGCTTGATACTCGTTCACTGATTGGTGTTATTAAACTCATGACCCAATGGGTGTTGAGCTTTGAAACTGTATTTGTAGAGTTTGTCAAACAAAAACGAAACAAAACCAACGGACAAGGATCAGGATTACTTTGCGGCCGTTTGTTGGAGCTGCGCGAGTTGAGCTTTGGCGCCTTCATGGCCTTTGTCTGCCGCTTCACGCAACCAGTGTAGAGCTTCCTCCTCACGAACGGTCGCCACACCTTGGCCTTTGGCGTACATGAGGGCCAGTTCGAACTGAGCGTCTGCATGGCCTTGCTTGGCAGCGTCACACAACCACCGCAAGGCCTCCTCGTCCTTGTTGGATTGGCCACTCGATCCGTTCTTGTGGATCATGCCAAGCTGGAATTGCGCATCAGCGTCCCCTTGTTGAGCCGCCTCGCGAAACCATCTCTCTGCCTCTTCAGGGTTTGCCTCGACACCTTGGCCGTGACGGCAGCAGATCGCCAGGTTGTGCTGGGCATTGACATTGCCCTGAAGCGCGGCCTGGCGATACAAGCGAACCGCCTCCTCTTGGCTCTTGGGCACGCCGCTGCCTTCCTCGTAACAGACGGCCAAGTTGAACTGAGACTCAGCGTGGCCTTGCTCTGCCGCCTTGCGGTACCACCGAGCGGCCATCTCGACGTCCTTGACCACACCGCGGCCATTGTCATAGCAGAGAGCCAAGTTGAACCGAGACTTGGCGTGGCCCTGGAGCGCTGCCCGCGTGTACCACCTAACAGCCTCCTCGTTGTTGTTCTCGACGAAGCGGCCCCAGCGGTACCAGTTGCCCAGAGTGCATTGTGCAACCGGCCTGCCGTTCTCTGCAGCCGCCAGATACCACCGCAAAGCCTCTTCGTGGTGTGGCGTCTCGACGCCGCGGTCTCGGCTGAGCAGGAACCCAAGATTGGTCTGCGCCTTGGCATAACCCTGAAGCGCGGCAGCGCGATACCACCGAACAGCCTCAGCGTCACTCTTGCACTCGACGCCGCGGCCGGTTTCGTGCATGTTGGCCAGTTGGTACTGCGCCCTGGCAAAGCCCTGCTCTGCTGCGGCCCGATACCACCGAACGGCTTCAACGTTCTCCCCACGTTGCTTCAACATCTCTCCAACCACGTTCTGCGCAAAGGCGTGACCCTGCTCTGCGGCGTTCCAGAAGAAGTCGGCGTCGTCTCGAACGGCCTGTTTGTCCTCCTGCGCCAGGTGGCCAATGCGCGTCTGTGCAGCTGCATGCCCTAACAAAGAGGCCGACCCCAGCAAAACGGCAGCACGTCGCTTTCTGTTGCGGGCGAGGCTGCGCAGCCCAGCGCAGTACAGCTCCTCCGCTTCTGTCGTCATGCTTGGCCGAACAACAAAATGGAAAAAATGAAAAAAAAAACAAAACTTCGCGGAAATTTTTTAAAAAGTTCGTGTTTGCAGCAAAGTGAAATGACAGGGCCTGCCAGGCACGAGCGCGCACGGTCAAGGCTGCTGGCGTTCCGGCGAGGTGGCCCGAGGGCTCGGGTGAGTCCGTTTGCGGATGTGTTCGTCAAACTTTTGCGACTCCTGCGGAAAGTGTGGACATGAGGACAGGCACAGGCTGGGAGCACTAGATGTCTTGTGTACCTTGAGCCGCTCCGAGACGACGTGCATGACGTGGAAGCGGATGTTCTGGTATTGGGCCAACAGCGCCTGGAAGCGGTCGCGGTTGAGCACCAGCAGCGTTGTGTCCTCGCACGCGATCGCCGTGGCCGACCGGGGCAGGCCCTGTTTTGTCCGGCCATCAGACTCGCGGCCGTTGACCACACGACCGCCCTTTGGGCCCAAAAGGACGTCAGCACAAATGGTCCACGTACGGTGATGAGGGACATCTCGCCAAAGGAGTCGCCTACGCCGAGCCGCATGAACTCGACCGACGGCGCGTCGGCGGTTGCGGCCGCCGCCGCCTCCTCGCCATTGACGAGCGGGGCGATGGCCTTCTCGAGCCGGATAGAGCCCTTGCGCACGAGGAAGAACGACGCCTCGAGGTCGCCCTGCCTGAACACGACCTGGTCCTTCTGGAGCTCGAGTTCTTCCTGCAAATGAAATGAAAATGAAAATGAAATCATAAAAATAAAGCATAAAATAAATAATAAAATTGGACAACGGATGACGCACGTCTTCGATGGAGGCGGCGATGGCCTCGAGCTGCTCGCCGTGGAGGCTCGAGAAGAGGTACGAGCGGCACAGCGAACTGCACACAAACTGGCGGTACTTGCGGACGCGCTTGAGGTCCACCTCGACGGTCGAGGCCTGTGCATGGTAGGCCAGCTCGGCCTCCTGCTGCGACTGCCTGAACTTGGAGCCGCAGAGCGAGAGTAGGACGACTCCGGTGCGCGCCACGACCGAGGCCGTGCGGCGGGCCTGCTGGTCGCCGCCCAGGGCCGACTCCCCAAAGAACTGTCCACGGCCGAGCGACCGCACCAGCTGCCTCTCGTCGCCCTGCGCCCCGGCGCCTCGTCAGGAAATACACAAACACACACGGCGCGCTGGCGTGGGCACACACCTCGCCCTGGTAGACGTCGAGCACGCCGGCGACGACGAGGTAGAAGCAGGACGTGATCTCGCCCTCGCGGACGATGACGTCGCCCGGCTGGCGGGTCTCCTCGATGCAGGCCGAGAAGAGGCGGGACACGTGGGACGGGCTCAGGTTGCGGAAATACCAGACGTCGCAGAACATGCGGAAGAGCAGACTCGCCCGCGAGTAGCCCTCCGCGTATTTGGACACCGCCAGCGCCACCTGCACCGCCTCATGAGCCAAAGAACGAATGCGACGAAAAACGAAGCAAAGAACGAAAGCGAACCGTTTCTTCGGTCTGCGGCCGCTTGAGGTGGGTCACGCGCACGCGCAGGGGATTGCCCTCAGAGGTCTCAGTGTCCACAAACTCGGGGATGCCGGAGCAGTGCACCACGTACATCTTCTTCTTGATGCTCTCGGGCAGGTTGTTCAAGTCTTGCGTCCGACCGGCGTCAGCCAGTCAATCAACCATGAACGACACTTGATGGACCCCCCGGGGGGGGGGGAGGAAGGCGTACCAGAGATGGCCGTGTGGATCGGCGGGACGCCAGACTCGTGGATGACGAGGTCGGCGTCAAACAGGAACATGCGGAGCGAGATCTCACGCTGGTAGTTGATGATCCCCTGCGACACGAGACTCGCCAGCGCCTGCCCGCCCGTGTCGTCAACAACAACGACAACAACAACAAGATGAGGCTTGGTCGCATGTGGCATCTAATACCTGCGGGTTGTAATAGGTGTCGGACGAGTAGGAGACGCTCTTGCCGAGGAAGGCCAGCTTGAAGCGGACCGTCGGGACCGTGTGGAAGCTGTAGTCAAACTCGAACTCGGCCCCGTGGATGTTGACCTTTTCGCCGATCCGCACCTGCCTGAAGGTGTAGTACTCGCCGACGTCCGCGAGGCCGGCGATGGCGTTGACCTTGCGCTTGTAGCTCTCGTTCACCGTCCGCGTCGTGTACAGCTCAATCTTTTCGCCTAGATGGAACGCGTCATCATCATCAGCATCATCAACAACAGGAGGAGAATGGGGGGGTACGCACCCTCGAGGATGAGTTGGATGACGCCCGAGTCGTGGTCGCTGTGGCAGTGCGTGAGGATCACCTTGGTCACGAACCGGTGGTGGATCCCCTGCATGGCGCCGTGTGGAAGAAGGGCAAAATTAGTGTCGACATCATCATTAAAGATGACGATCGTACGTGACGCCGAAGAAAGTCGGTGGTCTGGATCGGCGGGTCGACCAGCACGCCGTAGCCGTTGAGCCAAATGATGAAGCCCGTCGTCCTCCCCTTGGCGTCAAAGCCGTGCGAGGTGCCGATGAAGGTGATCCCAAACACGAGCGGCTCGAACGGCACCAGCGAAACCGCATCCGCCTCTTCCTTGGGCGGCGGGTTGTGGCTCAGCCGGTCGCTAGCGTTGGTCTCCATGATGCCCCCGAGCACTCCGTCCTGCCGTCATGACCATGAAGAGAGCTCTGAGCCAAGCTGGCGCAGGCTGGGCCGGGCTGGGCTGGGCTGGGCTGGGCTGGGGACGAAGGCCTACCTCGTACACGCGGAGCAGGTGGCCGCGCTGGACGACACGGACCTGGACGTGCTTGACTTGGCCGTCGACTGCACAAATCGCCCCAGTTGGTGTTGCGGAGCTGTGAGGGTGGAGGGCACCGTACGTTCGTACTTGTGCGTGAACTCGACCTCGCCGTCGTCGCTGAACACCTTGAAGTCGGCAAAGTGGCTCAGCGGCGGCTGTTTCCCGCCCTTATCTGTCCCAAAGAGAGTGGTGCGTGCGGCTTGCGAGTCAGGACCTAGTTGACTGGTGGCTCACGCATCCATTACCAATTTCCGATGTCGCACCTTTGTAGGCCAAAAAGCCACGCTCGGCCCGGAAGTCAACTCGATAGCCCTCGGCCTTCTTGGTCTCGGCGATGTCGTCATCCTGTTCACCATCATTATTTATTTATTTATTTATTTATTTATTTTAGTTTATTTGTGTTGTTTTGTTTTGTGAGGCCACTCGAGACTTGATGAAGGAAACGGGAAGAGACACGTAACGATGAAGAGGTGGCGCTCCTCGGGACCGAACACGGACTCCTGGAAGGAGACCCGGACCTTCTCGAGCTGGTCCTCGGTTCCGATCATGATCACTGTTGGAAGAGCAGACGGCCAAGGTCAACGCCATAGGTGAGCGGCTGTGGCGCAGATCCATGTACCGCGGAGGTCGGGATTCTGAAAGGCCTTTTTGATGAAGAAGTTGAAGTAGATCGGGAACTCGACTTCGCCCAAGTTGACGGCGCCCACAAACAGCCGCGGAGGCAGCACGTAGATGTGCGGCACCGGCTTGCCCTGCACCACAACATACAATTGATTTGTAGTTTTGTCCATTTGTAAAAT
>NAVB01001410.1:0-18876 GCA_002179805.1 Acanthamoeba lenticulata | reverse complement strand
CAAAAGAAAAGAGAAGATGCGGAGGAGCCGTTGGCGTACAGCTGCTGCGGCCCGACTTTGGCCACGAGGATGAGGACCTCGGCCAGGTGTGGCGGCACAGTAGGCGTGCTCTCCCTGGTGAGGAGGAAGAGTGTGAGGAGGAACAACGACAAGGCAGATATGGCAGATGTCGACGTAAAATAGAACAACAAAGAGGAAGAGGGTATTGGGGGGAAGTACATGGGGTGCTCGACACCCGAGGAGGCAAGGAAGCAGTAGGAACGCAGAGCCATCCAGTCCTGCACGAGCTGAACGTTGTTCACGCCGCGGTGCAGCCGCGCACCGTCGGTCACCGGCACCGGCTCCGGGCCGACATCAAAGGACCAGCTCGATGCCTCTGGTTGGGAGGGCTGCGCAGCAGAGGGGAGGGCCTTGTTCATCATCCTGGTGGTGGTTCGCTGCTGCTTCCTGCACAAACTGCGTTGTGAGCGCCAACAACGCCTCTCCGCGAGGCAGAAAAAAATGGGTGAACCCGACTGGTCGTTTTGTCCCTGGAGGGACACCTTGCAGGCAACTCCCCGCAAACGACGATGACGGTATCTACTCGGCCGAAACGCGACTACAACATTGTTGTGCCTTCTTCTTCTTCTTCAACTTCTTTTTCCCTACGTTTATGCGAAGAGTTCCGAGTGAATCAAACGCAGCTTGGTTGGTGAATCACTTGTGGTCTCCCCGGCTTCGTCGCAGCCAAAGGAGGTCGACGACGATGAAGAGAAGGGTGGCGAGCCCGAGCACGCCAATCTGGATCCACGTCTGCCAAAGGGTGCCCGAGGCCCCGTGGAGCGGCAACGCGAGCGCGTAGAAGAAGCCCACCGCCGACCCCACGTTCTGCATGAACTGGAAGATGGTGAAGGCCCCGAGGCTCTTCCTCTCCGGGTCCGGGAACAGCTGGCCCAACGCCGCGTACGTCTATGCTCAGGACCACAGTCGTTAGTCCACGTGGGCCTCACTTGGTACGCCGAGGAGGGGAGGGGCGGACCTGCGTGTTGAAGGCCGAGTCCCCGGTGCCGAAGCAGTAGGCGGCAGCAAAGGCGGCCACCGGGATGCCGAACACGGTCGGGTGCTCCCAGTCGCCGTACTTGAGAAACGACGCCAGCAGCAGTCCCGTGCCTGTGCCCCCCCCCCCGGACACGCAAGAACCGCACATGTGAGCGCCATAGATGGCGGCGATGTCCCTCGATCGAGATCGCGCGTGCGGACCGTAGAAGGCGCTCCCGAGCAGGACGGTGAAGGATCGGCCCAAGTGGTCCGAGAGCCAGCCCACGGCCAGCCCGCCCACCACTTCGGCCACGCCCGCGAACATGAGCACGAGCCCGATCGTCTGTTCCCCCAAAGCAAGGCGTCGTGTGAGCGGCCAGCAGAGGCCGTGTGTGATGTTGGGTGATCGTTCGAGTACCGACGGGTCGAGGAGCTGCGGGAACTCGCCGGTCCAGAAGGCCAGCTCGAAGCCCGTCCAGAAGAACATGGGGCTCAGCAGGAGGATGCGCGGGTCGGGGAAGAGGATCACGATGTCGATCCAGATGGACCGGTACACCAGCGTCGCCCCGTCGCACACGCGCTGCCACGCGCCACGCATGCCCTGCCGCCCAGCATGAGTGTGCGTGAGAGGCTCAGCCACATGTCCATCGTCATTCCCAGACCAGAGGCCAGGCCAATGGATGAATACCAGGGGCGGGCCCGGCAGGAGGACGGTGACAGATTCCTTGTCCTCAACCTCAACGTCACCGACGGGGGAGACGGGCAAGTAGGGGGAGGCCTTTTGCTGGTCATAGGCAGCGATTCGGCGCAGGAGCAGGAGGGCAGCCGCGCCGGCGGCGCCGATCGATGTAAAGACGGCGAACAGCAAGCCTTTGGACACGTGCGGCAGTACAAAGTAGGCCGCCAGGTTGCCAAACACGTTGCTGAACTGGAAGATGCCCCTGCAGTGGTTGTTGTGGTGGATTGGTTGGTATGCGATCAACATGTTGGACGCGTGATGGGGAGGGTACAGACCAAAAGATGCCGGTGTGGGTTCCACGCTTTCCGCTCGGAGAGCAGAGAGTGAGGAACGAGCCCTGCGCCACCCAGAGGATGGCCGCGCCAAAGCCGATGACCACCGACGCCACCAGCACGACCCACTCCACGATCTCGACCAAGGAGGCCATGTACACCTGAGGGCGCGTGCAACCTTCGGTCAGCACCAAGCTGCCGCCAGATACGAGGCGGGAGTGGTAGAAGCCACGAAGTGCGGTACCACGTAGCAGAGCGCGCCAAAGACCATGGTCCACTTCTCACGGCAGGCGTAGACGATGGCGGGAGCGAGGAAGACCGTCAACGCCACGGTACCGTAGAGCACCCCCAGAGACACGTTGCCCAAGTTCCCTAATCACACGGCCAGGCGAGCTCAGCTCATGATCGAGCAGCAGCTGCAACACTACAACCGAGTGGTGGTACCTGGCAGAAGGGAAGTGACGTAGTTCTGGATGGTGTTGTAGGCGGCGAAGAGAAGGAGGAAGGCCACGCTCATGACCAGCACGTTGAAGAACTCCACAGTCAAGTAAGTGTCGCGCCAGGTCACCTCGCGTTCTTCATAGCTGGCCTTGTGGTGCACTCCATTGGGGGCTGAATCATGAGGAGATTGAGGAGAGTGAGATTGAAGGGGAGATTGTGGCGAGTGCTGTTCTGCGTCAGCGTCACTGGGCCACCCCACTTCTTCGGGGTCGTCTTCATTGATAGAAAAAGGTGACGACTCGTGTGAGGCCTTCATCTTCCTCTTCAAGAACCGCCAACCCACGCAAATTGGATTTGTGCAGAGGCGAGCCGCGGCTGGTGGCAAGGCAAACGCCCTGCCAGAGCCGCCGGGCGGAGACAAATGGTTCTTGCCGTTGATCGGTGAGACGTTGCACTTTGCTCGCAACACAGTTGGGTTTCTCTCCGCGAGGCAGAGGCAGTACGGCAACGTCTTCCACTCCCACCTCTTTGGCCAGTACAAACTCCTTCGCCTACTCGCCTGCTTTGAGCTTTGCTCCCTTCTTTACGTCAGCTCATCGACGTCCATGGATCCTGCTCAGACCCACGCTCGTGATGATCGGAGCGGAGGCCTTTGCCTTCTTGTACGAGGAGGAGCGCAAGGGCCGCATTGTCAGCGCCAACGCGCAGCTGCAGATCTTCAAGGACATCCTGGGCGACAAGATCCTCAACGAGCGCGAGTGCGTTCTAGCACCCGCCCTTGCTTCACGAGGCCTCTGCTTGGGGCTAATTGCTGCCCGTGATGATGGTGGTGGTGAATGCAGGGACCACTCCGTCCACCGGGCGATGGTGACGCTGCCCATTCTTGGGCGCACCGCCCTGCAGAGCATGATCCCCAAGATGCAGGCCAACCTCGTGCGCCACGTCGACCGCTGGCTCGCCCTGGGCTCCTTCGAGTGGTACGTAGCCGGCCGCCGGCCTCTGCTGATGCGCCCCAGGTCCTCTTTCCTTTCCATTGTTGAAAGAACGCCCCTGGGTGGAGCGAGCAGGTACACACAGATCAAGGAGTGGGCGTTTGACAACGCCAGCGCGCTGGTCTGGGGCTCCGACATCTCGCAGCCTTCCGAGGAGCGCCACCGCCTCTTTGAGATCTTCGAAGACATGAACAAGGGCCTCGGCGGCTGCTTGCCCATCAAGGTCCTCCAACCAGCGTCCTCGACATTGTTGCTGCTGTTGGTGTTGGTGGTTGGCGTGCCGCCATTGATGACTGACCCGTCATGGTCAACGGCGACTCGCAGGCGCCCGGCACGCAGTACAGCAAGTGCCTCGCGTCCCGCCGCGAGTTTGGACAGCTCCTGGGCGCGCTCGTGGAGCGGAGACGGCTGGCCATCGAGCAGAAGATGGCGCGCCTGCAGCGCGAGGACCCAGATCGTCAGGTCCAGTTTCCTGAGCTCGAGGTCAGCGACGACCTGCTCAACAACTACCTGTTCAGCCTCATCAAGTCGGACCGCGGTATACGCCCCTTTCTTCCTTCCTTCTTTGTGGCCATGCTGTGCTGGTGCATGCTCACACCAAAGGCCGCACCAGAGCTGCCCGTGGAGGAGGTGGTGGACATCATCACGGGGCTTTACTTTGCGGCGCACCACACCGTCACGTCGGGCCTGACCAACATCATGGTGCTCTTTGAGAAGTGCCAATGGGGGAGGGGGATCCATCTTGAGCTGATTTGGGGGATTCGTGCAGGTGGTGTTGGAGCAGCGGCCGGACATTCGGCAGAAGGTGATCGAGGAGCAGGAAGCCGTGGTGGGCGACAGCCCCGACCGGTTCACGTACGAGCAGCTCAACAACATGTCCTACCTCCAGAAGGTGGTGCTCAGACTTCTTTCTTCATGGATGCAACCAACCTGCAAATAATGATGATGACGCTGACCGTGAGGAGGGCTCAGGTGATCAAGGAGACGATGAGGCTGGTGCCCCCGGCCACGGGCATCATCCGCAAGGTGGGCCCCGAAGACATCGAGTTCAACGTGCGAAAGCATCCAGTCTTGCCGCTCGCCGCTTTTGGTATCTGCTTTCGCGTTTGGCTGCAGTACTGACGCGCAACCTGGGGCTGGGTTCGGGGGGCGGGCACAAAGGGCTACACGCTCAAGGCGGGGCGATCGATCTACGCCAACATCATCCTCACCCAGCGGGACGCCGCCTACTTCACCGACCCCGAATCGTTTGATCCCGAGCGCTACGCCCCCGACCGCGCCGAGGACCAGAAGGCCAAGTTTGCTTGGGTACCACACACACACACACAGCCACGAGCTCCACCGATCCTCATCTTCACCGACACGTGGACTCATCATCATCGGGCGTTGTTGTGCAAAGGTCGTGTTTGGCGGCGGCGCGCACTCGTGCCTGGGGATGAAGCTGGCCATGCTCGAACTGAAGCTGATGACGTCGTTCCTGGTCCGCGACTACGCGTGGGAGGCCCTCCCCGGCCAGGACATGCGGATCGAGTGGGCCGCCCTCTCGCCCTCCCCCAAGGACCTCTACCGGGTGCGCTTCTCCAAGAAGCCCCGAAGCGCCTGTTGAACAACTTCATCAAGACGATGGTTTCTTTGATGTTTGAAGAGTGATGACACAAGTTTTTTGTGGAGGAAAAGACGGCGGCAATCACCACTACGACGACTACTTGGAGTGGTGCTTGTCCGCTTGCTTCTTCTTGCGCTTGTAGGTGAACATGAGGGTCGGGTCGATGTGCAGCGACAAATCCTTTGAATGTTGCTGGCTTCGCTCCTGCAGCTTCTGCTTGACCTTGGCTGGCACGGGCTCCGGCGCGAGACTGCATGAGAGAGAGAGACAAAGAAAGACAAAGAGATCAGAGGTTGGCGTGCAGGGAAGAAAGGGAAGGTGAAGGAAGTGGTACTCATCGGGCTGGAAGCAGACGAGGAGGTGGAGGATCTGCAGGTCGTTGAGGTGGGAAAAGGCCTGCGCCGTGTCGACCTCAAGGAACATCGCCTTGGACATGGACAGCACGTTGACCGCCTCGCGGATGTGTGCGAATTGTCTGCGCAAGAGCAGGTGACGGGCGTGAGTTGAGCACAAGCAAGGTGGGACGAGTTTGGGGAAAGAAAGGGGGGGAGGGGAGGGATTACTTGGACTTGCGATGGACGAGGTTGTTTCGCCGCCGCCAGGAGGTGAGCTGGGAGAGCATCGACTTGACGGCGAGCGCGTTGGCTACGGTGGCCAGGTGGCGCGCGTTGTCGATGAGGTGGTTGAAGAGCGCGGCGTCCATCACGTGGAAGGCCTGGGTGAAGAATTGCTCCACGATGGTCGCGTAGACGTTGTTGCTCATCAGGTTGTAGAACATCTTGGAGAGGACCAGCAGGATGTCGTTGCCCGTCTTGGTGCAGCTGTAATCCCCATGCACGCCGGGTAGGCTCAGGGCAGCCAGGAACGACGGCGTCGACGTGCTGCGCGGCAGCGTGCCGGGTACCGGGTGCGGGCGGTGGCCCGCGGGCCCGACCGCCGATACGAGCCCGGGCGTCGGGCCGGACACCGACATCTGCCGCGCGCCGCTGCCGCCGTCGCGCAGCGGGCTCGGTACGCCGCCGGGGACGACACCGGCACCAGCGGGGCCATAGGGCCCGACCATGACGGACCCGGCCGACACGAACGGGTTGGGCGCCGCGCGCGAGTGGTAGAACACGACCGGCACGAGCAGCGGCTCGAGCTGCTTCGTCAGCAGCTTGAGCAGGTTGGAGTACACTCTGCACCAGCACGCACGGTGAGTGAGGAGGGTCCTTTCAAGTGCCCAAGAATCTGGCTGGGGGCGAACCTTTGGGTGATTTGGAGGAGCTTGCAGGCAAAGCCGCAGATCTCGATGCGGCGCGAGAGGATGATGCAGTCGGTGGAGGTCTCCGGCATGCTGGTGATCTTCTTGATGAGCTTGTTGGCCGACATGAGCTGGATGCCGTTCTTTCGCGGGTCGCGGATCTGGCGCATGCCCTCGAGCTTGCCCTTGGTCTCGCGCTTGAGGAGGTGCAGGAAGGACGTCGTGTACGACAGCCAAAAGGCCTGCGCCTTCATGTCTCGCTTGCACATCTGCACTCCCATCATCATCAGCTTCATCATCATCACCAAGAGCATCATCTGCTTCAACGATGAACGGAAGGACCTTGACGCAGGAGCTGATGGCCTTGAGGATGTTGACGAGGAACGTGTTGCAGGTCTTGATGAAGGGCCGGCTGGCGGTGGGCTCGAAGAAGTTCTCCTCGCGGAGCTTGATCACCAGGCGGTGGGTGGCGACGGGCACCTTCTCGTCCTCGTCCTCGACCACGTTGAGGCCCTCCCCGCAGTACTCGTCGATCTCCCGCTCGATCTTGCTCTTCTTCACGTCCACTTCTGTCCCTCCCGCCAAGTCAGTCGCTGAGCCGAGGCCAGCTATAGCCCTCAGCTGAGCCGAGTAGGGACAGGGACAGGGGATGAGAGGAGCGGGGAAGGAGGGGAGGCGAGTACGGGAGGAGATGATGGAGGCCGGGGGAGGCGGCGGGGGCGGCTTGGGCGCGCGCGAGGACGGTCCGGGATCGGGCGCCGGGAAGCCCGACAGGGCGCCGCCCACGGAGCGCGAGCGCAAGTGGCCGCGCGGCGAATTGTACGGCGACGCCGACGATGACGACGAGGGCGATGCCGTCGCCGCCGCCGCTGCCTCGGCCGCCGCCTTGCCCTTGGGCCGGGGCGACATGGGCGGGGCGGCCGCAGTGGCGGGCGACACGAACAGGTCCTGGAGGGTGGTCGGGTGGTGCTTGACTGGCTGGTGGTGATGGTGATGATGATGGTGGTGGTGATGGTGGTGCCCGTGGGCGCCGGGCTGGAGATGGTGAGGGTCCACCACGGCTCCGCTCTGGCCCTGCACGCGGTTGTTCTTGACCTCTGGGTCGTTCTTCTTGGCGGGCGAGCGGGGCGGCAGCGGGGTAACGCCCTTCACCGTGGCCATGGGGTTGGTCACCCCGGCGAGGGTCACGCGGCCGCGCACCCCCGACCCGCTCTCGCGCTTGGTGGCGGCCGGCGGTTGTTGCGGGTCGTTGCGGGTCTGAGCCGCCGTCCTTGGCGTCGGCGTCTCGGTCGCGCCGGCGACCGCCGCCCGGGCCGGCTGCGCAACGGCGACCGTCACCGGCGGGATGACGTTGTGTTTGCGGTCAGTCTGCGTAGACGTCTCCGGTGTGGTCTCGGACGGCGCCGGAGCTGTCGCCACCGAAGAAGATGATGTAGAAGAGGGTGCTGAGGCAGCGCTCACAGGATCTTCGCTTGAAAGGGTCAGCGACAGGGAAGAGGCCGGCGAGGCTGATGAGCTCACGGACGAGGCGGACGAGGAGCTGCCTGAGGCAGCGGCGCCTCCCTCGCCGCCCACTGCTGCGGCAACAGCAGCGGCCTTTTCCTGGCGCTTGCGCTGGACAAAGGCGTCGATCTCGCTGAGCTCCTGCTTGCGCGCGGCCAGTTCCGGGTGGAGCCGCGCGAGGCTAGCACTCGAGGGGGCGCTTTCATCGTCTTCCTCTTCCTCGTCGTTGAGGAAGCCTTTGTGGAAGGCCTTGTAGACAAGCTTGTGCAGCAGCTGCGAGTGGGCTAGCGACGTCTCGGCTTCGGACAGACGCGACAAGTCGCCTCGAAGGTCGCGGTCTCGAAGTTCGAGGTCGGCGTTGCGGGCTTCGAGACGAGTGAGTAGTCGCTTGAGCTTTTCCTCTTCCTCCTCGCGCATCTCCCACGCCTCCTGCATCTCAGCCCACGCCTTCTCCAGCTCGGCTTTTACCCGCAGGACCTCGGCTTCAGCCTCTTCTTTCTCTTTCCTCAGCCGCACCACATCATCTGCTTCTCCCCCCTCCTTTCGTGTTCGTTCTTCGTCGCTATTCATCTCGCTTCCTCACGCCAGACCAGCTTGTGGACCAAGTTCCTGTGACTCACGGATCTTTGTTGTGCAAGATGTTGGGCGATCGACCTATAATGGAATAAATTATACATTAGAATTTTGGCAGGGATGGATGACGAATATTGGTACCAATGACGTTAATGAGGCAGATTTTGGTTAAAACCCACCCACTGCCGCGGTAAGGCAGTTTTCTTGGTGTGTGGGGAAGGGCGCCCTTGGCCTCCACCACACGTTCCGTAACGAGGGTGCCTTTCTTTCTTTCTTTCTCACCCGCCACTGCAAAGCAACGCCGGCAAATCCCGCAAAACAGCTCTGGTTGCCAGCCCCGGCTTTGCCAAACAAAGCAAACCGCGTTAACCTCTCCGAAACAAAATTGTAATTTTGGCCAAGTTTTTTTTTTGCTTTAATCTTTAACAATATTAACATTATGGACAGTGAATGTGAATGTGCGCCAAGGGGCAAGACACTCAGTGGCGGGCGACATGCCGGCTGGTGGCGCGGCGAGCCTGGTGGCTGAGCGAGTCGTAAACCGAGTTCTTGTCGAGCAGGATCGTAGCGCCACCACCGCAGTGCTCGTTGTTCTGGAGACCCACGGGCACGAGCCACTGCGGGACGCCCTGTGCGCGACGCTCGGCCTCTGAGGCGAAAAGCAGATCGGCATGCCTGCGGTACTCCTCGTTGGGCGCGCTGAACTCCAAGCGGATGTGTTCCTTCGTCAGCTCGACGTGGCGCAGGGCCGAGCGCTCGTTAGAGTTGAAGAAGATGTTGCGGTGGAGGTCGCGACTGACAGGCACCAGACTCTCCTCGCCAGCTCCCGACTTCTTTCCAGCTCGCTTTCGGTTGCTGCTCCGGTCGTGCGTGATCAGCTTCTCTCGGAGGAAGCCCAGAGTGTTGGTGTTAACAGCAGCAATGAAGGTGGAGAAGGAGGCCGGCTGTGAGGCCAGGATTCTCGTCGGCTGAGCGGTCGCCATGGCGCGGGTGAATGAAGCAGAAGAAACTCGCTGCATGGTGTGTTGTGCGTATGTGGGAAGTGGTAGTGCTTGTGAAGTGGTGCTAAAGGTTTGTTGTGTTGTGTTGAGAACACTAGTGACGATGGAAGAGTTGTGGAGGTTGTGTTGTGGCACGAAGTTTCAGAGAGTGCAAACGTCTAGTTCGTGGGGCAGCCGATGCTGTTGAGGTTGACTTCCTTCCAAGTGTTGGGGAGTATGAAATGCAAGCGGTGATGGTGAAGGAAGAACGTTTGAATCGGTTAGGGCACGATGGGTGGTGCAAAGGCTTTTAAACCTCGCCCCCACCCCAGAGACACAACCAAATCACCTTCCATCACCCGGAGGCACCTACTCCGAGCCTAGTTCTGGGCTTTCCTGGGTCCCTGGCGTCCTAACCTTCAGAACCCTTCTTCGCCTCCTGGTTCTTTGATTTCTTCACATAGCCGCCCTTTCCACACTTCCGCTTGGCTCCGCTGGTCGTTCTGCAGACCAGCACCGTACCGCGGTGCCCGGTCGACAGTTATATCTTCTTCTGCACTTCGCGTGGTCGTCCATGTTGCGTTGTGGGCAGGAAACGGCGCTGTCCCACGGACCAGCTTCGTGGGGTAGCATTTGTGGCGACCGGGCGTAATTTGCTTCCACCGAAGTTTGTTTTCTTCCGCCAGCCATCAGCCAACACGATACCCAAAGTCAAGGAGACTTGACGAAATGGCGAAGCTGCCGGTGGGCCACGGCTGCAGCAGGTGCGGATACTTGGCCTGGAGTGACTCGTATTCCGCCCGGTGTCTCGTATTCCGCCCAAACATGAACTGCAGGCCAAGCACGCGCACTGACGAGGGCAGTCGCTTGATGAGCCCCTCCTCTATCTTCTCACCTACTGCAAAAGTGTAGATATTCAGGGTGTGCAACTCGCTTAGACCGCCCTGCTTCGCCCTGCACAAGGTTGACAGGCCACACGACTCAGTCTTCGCCCTTTTTCTCCCGCTCGCGGACTAGCCCAAGCTGCAGACGTACGCTTCCTTCAGAAAGAGGTCCAGATCGGCACTGCGATTTGACGGGAACTGCAAGAAGCGAAGCGCGGGCAGGCCCTGTGCGAGAAGCTGGATTAGCTCAGGAGTTGCCGAGCTTCCTGTAACGTAAAGAGCGTTGCTGAGGCAGAGCGCCTGCAACGTGTTGGCGGTGCGTTTGAGCGCGAGCACAGGATCTTGGTTCTCCTCAAGGTAACTGCCTGCCACGAGAACGCGCAGATTGCACGCGGCTTTGTCGTTGGTGAGCCGCTTTGCGCTGTACAAGTGCGTGCACTGCAAAGCCTCGAGCTGCGGCAGACAATCGAGCACGGCCTCGACGTAGTGGCGGTCCGCCTTGACGCTTAACGCCGACGACCAGCCGCCCAGGACCAGCGCGCGGAGTCGTGGGAATTGGCCCGGGAGAAGCACCGGCACGCCTGCCGTAGGTGCGTGGAAGGGCCGGGCCAAGGCCAGTTCCTCGAGCTCGGGGCACATCTGGCGCACCCATGTAGTTAGTTCGCCAGCAGGGAATGTCACCTTGAGCCAACCTTGACGAACCTCCGCAAGCTGGGACAGGAAAACGTTGCCGGCGGACTTGGAGCCGTGAATCGCGAGGACGCGCAGTGATGTCGATGGGTGATCGGCCAGATAGGCAAAAGCGTTGTCGTCGATTGCGGGGCACGCGTGGATGTGGAGTTCCTCCAGGCTGGTCACTGGACCGACCAGGAGAAGAGGCGATCAACAATAAACATGAGCTGAGCTGGCCAGGTAGAAGGGGGAGTACGGTGAGGCCAAGCCAGGGCGTTGGTCGTAAATCGCGGGTTTTGGATGAGCGTCAGCTTGGCCAGCAGAGGGCAGCCCTGTGTGTGGCCACGTCCGCCCCGTAAGGACTGCGCCTTTCCGCATGCAACGGAGAAGCGGGTTGTGCCTTGGCGATGAGGTGGAGAGAGTTGTCGCTCAGGGCCCAGCACTTGTCGATGCTCACCTCGCGCAAGGCAAACACCGTTCCTTGTGGCTCCCCTGCGTCGCGGTTCATGCAAACGTTAACACAAAGTTCGAAACATGGGCCTGTGGGTACTTGCCTTGCGAGAGGCGGAGATAGGGCGTGAGGTGGTGGGCAAAGAGTCGCTGAAAGCAGGCGTCGGTCACACGCATGCACATGTGCAGGCGCAGGTGCGTAAGGTGGGGCGATACGAGGAGCGCCATTAACTCATCGTCAAGCCGGCGTGCACGTTCCTCCACCGAGTTGGTCGTCCCAGCAGTAGGGTTGGTGTGTCGGACGGTCTTGCGTAATTGGTGAGGAGGCAGCGCAGACGAAAGGAGGCGGTGAAGAAGGTCGTGTGTTATGTCCGGCGGCAGGCTTTGTACTCCCTCACGCGAAACACGTTCATTGCCCTCGAGCAGCTGCGCCAGCACCTCGTCCACGCCCTGGTCGTACAGCCGGCGTGGCACGACGCCCACGCTCGCCATTCTTGGCTTTCACTTTTTGTTTTAATTTCCAAAGGCCTTTTCCATAATTTCCCTGAACCGGAAAATATGCCAGAAATTAAAACAAAATAGGGATGAGGCGTTTATTGCGACCCTCTCACTGCTTGGGGAAGGAGCGGCCCAGGTCACGGATGCGGTCAAGGAAGGCGGTCAACGGCCCAGCCATGACGTTGTAGGGTGGTGTGGCGGGCATGCCGGGATGAGGCCTCGTCGGGGAGACAGTTTTCATGCTCTCGAGCAGGTTTCCCATCTTGTCCAGGTCATCCTTGCCCAGCCTGTGTTGATAACAGCGCCCCAGTCAGCCAAGCACTAGTGTGTGAGACAGTGGCCAGGTGTTGCACGCACCGGTTGCGAAGGATAGGGAAAATTTCGCTCTCCTCCTCCTTGATGTGTTGCTCCAAGGCGTCCTTCATCTTCTGTACTCGTGGGGTGAACTCAGGATCGGCCGCGTCGAGCTTGTCAATGGTGTCCAGCTCTTTCTGTAGTCGCCACAAAAGCGGTGTTAGCATGCTGCAGGCTTGTGTCAGGAGGCTGATGGCCGCAAGGACAAGAACCTTGACTTTGAGGTGCTCTTCGATGGCACGATCAGCCATCTGATCACCTTTGTCGTCGATGTGCCGCAGGGTTGGGTAAAGTATCTGTGCCATGACTGTTAGCAGGCCCGCCACCTCACTAACACCTCACTCAAACCCAGGCAAGCAGCTTACTTGTTCTTCCACGGCGGCGTGCTGGGACAGCTCAAATATGACCAGGTTCATGTGCTCCTTCTTGGTTTTCGCGTCAGCTGCAGAGACCCCAGGTGAGCGCGTGCGTACTTACAGCGCCAGTTGAGGGTCACACGTACTCGAGCTGGAGAGGATGGTGCGCAACATGCCCTGCACCTTCTGGTGATCCTTGGTCAATACCTCAGTGGCATCGGCGCGCAGGAAGGCGGTGGCAACTTGGGTAGCTCTTCTCCTCATGATGGTGTTACGTTGGGTGTCGAAAAGGCTGGGATGGATGCCTTTTTATCACTCGCGTCGCGCCAACAATCCGTGCGCTGGTGGAAAGCGGCCTGGAGTTCGCATGCTGGCGCGAGGTAAGCCAAGTACGAAAAGATAGCACAGGTTAAGGGGCTTGGAAAAGGAAAATTTGGTCTCGCCCTTGTCTCCCACGACTCCAAGGGGGAGAATGCGTGAGGCGGGCACTTCTGGCTGAATGCCTGACCACACTCCCAGAAATTCTGACGGCTTGAATAAGCGCGATTTTACTTCCGACGGATTTTCTACCGAAAGCAAGCCTGATCTGAGGGCGCCCCGGCACGATGGTGGCGAGCGACTCACTATAAAAGTTGGTTCTTGTTCTCTCATTCTCACTTACAAACAACTAAGCCAACCAACAAACAAGATGAACCGCCGTTATCAGCAACAATCCGACGCTCACGAGAGTACGTGAGCCCAAGATCGTCGCTGGCGGGCGCAACAGAGTACTCATCGTGTGGTTTCTTTCTTGTACAGTCTGCCGCAGGGCAACCAACATCGTGAAGAAGAAGAACCTGTTGGAGCGCGACCTCGGCCTCGACCACTCGCGCATCCGCGATGAGGTCTGCTACAAGTTCAGCGAGGAGGACCAGCGTGCCGTACGTGATTCGCTCTCTTCTCCCTGAGCTTTGTTGATGTAGACGATGGCCTAACCGTTGGGCAACTCTGCAGTGCCACATGTTCCTCAAGCACTACGGCGATGACCTCGCCCGCATGCTGAGCAGCCGCAGGAGGCTCAGCGCCGATGAGGTCTGCGATCGCCTCGACGTGAGCGACCTCACCGACTACACGGGCGCCGCCACCGGCGTGCTGGGCGCCGTCGGCTCCAAGATGAGCGACATGGCCAAGACCGTGTACGAGAAGGGCGAGGACCTGGCCCATGGGGCCATGGACAAGACCCGCGACGCCGAGGAATGGGTCATGGAGAAGGGCGAGCGCGCCTGGGAGGGCATCAAGGACATGGGCGGCCGCGCCAAGGAGGAGGCCCGCGAGGATATGGATGAGGTGAGCGACCGTGCTCGCCGCACCAGCCGCCAGATGCGCGACTCGGCCCAGCGCCGCAGCCGCGACCTGAAGGAGGAGGCCGACGAGCTCTGGGAGGAGGGCAAGGAGAAGATGCGCGACGTCGGCGACAAGGCTCGCCTCAAGCGCCGCCAGTCGCAGGATTGGCTCAGCGAGGAGGGCGAGCAGTTCCGCCGCAGCGCGCGCGACCTCAAGGAGAACGTCAAGGAGAAGGCCGACGCCGCCGGCCGCAAGCTGCGCGAGAGCGGCGAGTACGTCGTGGACACCGTCAAGGACAAGGCCAACCGCGCCGGCCAGGCCCTCAAGGAGACCGAGGAGAGCCTCATGCGCAAGGGTGATGACCTCAGCGACAAGGCCCGCCGGAAGAGCCGCGATATGGGCGACAGCATGCGCGAGATGAAGGAAGACGCCAAGGAGACCTTTGACGATGCCCGGCGCCTCGGCAAGCAGAAGTCTCGCGAGATGAAGTACGAGGGCGAGGACATTGCCAACCGCATGAAGCGCGCCGGTGAGCAGAACAAGCGCGAGTACGAGGAGGACGAGGGCATGATGGACAGGCTCGGCGACAAGTTCAACGAGCTCAAGACCGACGCTGCCCAGTGGTGGCGCGGCAGGTCGCCCACCCACAGGAACAAGGACAACTAAATAAAGTTGTCCGCAAAGCGCCTCTGCAGCTGCACCGCCAAGACTAGGTCTTCGTGGTGGCCATCGGGCATCTGACCAACAACAAATACAACAAATGTTTTTCTTTCCTTAATCTGCATTTTCTTCTTCGGTCTACTTTTCTTTCCCTGAGCCCCTTTGTTTGGCCCCCAGAACGTGAAGATGGAAAGATGCGCAGGGACGCCACCCGCGACCAGCTGCTCCGTGCTGGGGCTGCCTTCTGAAATGGTTAGTTTCACTCTCGCTGTTAACTTGTTGTGCTATCTATTCACTCTCCCTCGTACTGCGGTTCCATTAGGTGGTGACCATATTCTCCTACTTGGGTACGACCCCGTACGGGGCCTCCTTTATATGCATGCACGCCGTCTCCCTTCTTGACCTTGTGTTGTGGCCCTTCCAGGTTGCCAAGACCTGCTGCATGTAGCGCAAGTCTGTCATCGGTACGCTCCCTCCACGACTGTTGCAGGTCTGCCGTGTTTGCTGTAGGCGATTGCTGCGTGTGCTCACTTGGGTCGTTGGCATCAGTTGGCGGAAGCTGAGCGAGGAGGGGATCGTTTGGGTACCATATCTTCGCCGGTGCTTGCTCGACTCTTAGTGGGACCACTCACGACCTAGCATGACTCATCAGAAAGCTTTGTTCAACGCCACATGGCCAACTTCCTACTACCAACGGCCTGACGTCGTGGCGCCAAATGACTGGAAGCGACGCTACCATGAGTACATCACCCTCGCCCTAAGGAGGCCTCCCCTGCTATTTTCACGAGCTGCTGGTGGTGACGCGGTCATCCACTCTCGTTCGTGTATACTTGCGCGCACTTAAAGCGAGTTGAAGATCGACCAAATGGCGCAGAAGGAGCGCGTCAAGCGATTGCACAGGAGAAAGATATTGGAATCGCTCTCCACGGGCTTCACTGACATCACGATCTCCTTGGTGCGCACCAGGAAGGAGCGGAGGGCAATGCTTGGTTTGCTCACTCGCCTCTCAATATGTGCGTACAGGTGGGCGACAACTGCGTCGGCAAGACCTGTCTGGCCAGTACGTCGAACACACACACACACACTCGCCAGCGTGAGCCCAATCACTCGAGCGTTTCACTCACGCCCCTCCCCTCCCTCCACAGCCCACTTTGTTTCAGGCAAGTTCCTGATGGAGGTACCTTGAGCTGCGAACTCTGCTCCTTCCTCCCTGTTCTCTGTTGGCGGCTGACATGGTGATTTGTTGTTACCTCCTCCACTCGCGATCAGTACATCCCCACCATCGAGGACTGTCACGTGCGCCACTGCCTGGTACGTGGGTGGGTGGCTCGTCGTTGACCCCAAACCCGGGCGGGGAAAACTGAAGCGGCAGTTCTCCTCGTGTCGGTGGGCGGTCAACAGTGGGGCGGCAGGAAGCTCGCGCTTCGCTTCTGCGATACGTCGGGTGCGATGGAGGACAGGATTCTCCGCGAGGACGAGTGGCCGTGGGGCTTCACCAACGTGGACCTTTTCCTTTGTTGCTTCGACGTGACTTCTCTTGCCTCGCTTCAGCACGTGATGACCAAGTGGGTCCCGCTCGTGCGCAAGCTGTGCCTGGACGTGCCGATTGTACACGCCCTCCTCCGCCTGGCCCAAACACGAGAGAAATGCGGTCTCATCATCTTCCACCTGGACTGGAGTGCAGGTGTTGTGCGGGCTCAAGGGCGAATACCGCTACTTCATCGAGGACGCCGACTCTGGCCGCGACCCCCCTGAGTGGGTCATTCCCGAAGCCGAGGTTCGCTCTCTGTCGGTTGGAGGAGGAATGGTAAGCTGCTCTTGTGGCTAATCATCATGGCCATCACCATCATCACCAGTGCGAGAAGGTGAAGGACGAGATTGGCGCCCGGGCCTACCTGGACTTCTCGCCGCTCCTGGGTGATGGCCTTACCCTGGGGACCTTGTTTACGTGCTTGGCCATCACAGTGGTACGCCGCAAGCCCATACGCTTGTGCGCCGCTTTTGCGGCCGCCTTTGAACGATCGCTAATCAGGTTTCCTGCCAGGGTGCTGAGTCAGAGGACGAAGACCAAGACGATGACAACGATGATGAGGATGACGGCGAGGCGCAGCCAGAGGAGGATGATGAGGACCACGAAACAAACATTCTCGCCGACATGCTCGCCCGGCAAGGACATCGCCGGGCCGGCACAGCACTCTCTGACGAAGAATACGAGGGCTGGTGAGTTTGTTGATTTGGTTTGCCGACCCCAGCCAACCGGAGCCGACATTACCAAAGACGCGCAAGAGTATGCCGCCAATAACGGCGATAAATCACGGCCGTTGGCCACATAAAGGAAAAGAACCTTCTTTTGCGTTCGAACAAAACCGCGGGTAAGACAGCTCAGTGCGACACTCGCGCACAAGAACAACAGACCGACCGCAACGACCCCACAGAAAATAAGATGAGCACACCCAAATGGCAGACCGGCCCAGTGCCCATGTCACCCGAGCTCTACCAGTACCTTCTGCGTGTGGGCGTGCGGGAGCACCCCTCCCTCACCAAGTTGCGCAACCTCACCGAGCAGCACGCCCGTGCGCGTATGGCCTCTCCTCCTGACGAGGGTGCTCTCATTGCCTTCTTGCTTCGCCTCATTGGTGCCAAGGTAGTCTTGCTCTCCTCAAATCGCTCTGTAGATCGATTTGAGATTTACCAACTTGCACCCTTGGGCAGCGCACGATCGAGGTGGGCGTGTTCACGGGCATCTCCGCACTGGCCACTGCGCTTGCCCTTCCAGATGATGGCAAAGTGATCGCGCTGGATGTGAGTGAAGAGTTCACCAGCATCGGTAAGCCGGTGTGGGAGGAAGCTGGTGTCGCACACAAGATCGACCTCCGACTCAAGCCTGCCGTCGAGACTCTTGACGAGCTCCTGCAAGAGGGCCAGCAGGGCACCTTTGACTTTGCCTTTGTTGACGGTTCGTTTACTGTCTCTACTCTTGTGCACCGTGGTGGTCTGATGGCTAAACAATCGTGGTGCAGCTGACAAGGAGAACTACCCGCACTACTACGAGCGCCTGCTGAAGCTGGTGCGACCGGGCGGCATCATCGCCATCGACAATGTTCTGTGGCACGGCAGCGTCATCAAGAGCGAGGTCAACGACGCCGACACTGTTGCTTTGCGCGAGCTCAACGAAAAGATCAAGGACGACCCGCGCGTGGAGCCTGTCCTTGTGGCGATCGCCGACGGCGTCACCCTGGCCCGCGTCCTCCCCAGCGCTGCTGCGCAGTAGTAGTAGGGTCTCTCCCTTTTCCAAGAACCGCCATTAAAGAGAAGAGCTCTGGCTCAAGCAAATGCCCCAGCGCTGGTGAGGTCGTCTTCTTCACTTGGCTGCGCCGAGGAGCTTGCGCACGGCCTCGCCCACTTGGGAAGGGTCGGCTTTGCCCTGGACAAGCGGGGAGAGATGGGCCATGACGTTCTTCATGTCCTTGATGGTGGTAGCGCCCACGGCCTTGACGGCCTCCTCGGCGAGCTTCTGCACTTCGGCCTCGGTGAGCTGCGCAGGCAGGTAGACGCGCAGCAGGCGGGCCTCCTCGCGCTCCTTGGCGGCGGTCTCCGGGTTAATGCTGTCGTACTCCTTGGCGTTGTCCTCGCACTGCTTGGCCATTTGCTGCACCACCTTCACGCAGTCGCCGTACTCGAGCTTGGCGTCCACGTTGAGCTTTTCCTTGTTCATGATCTCGCTCCGCAGGCGACGGATGACGCCCAGGCGCACCTTGTCCTTCGCAACAGTCGCTTCCTTGAGGTCCGCCATCAGCTTGCTCACAAACTCATCTGTGTTGCACAGGTCGTGGCCCGGGACATCAGTGACGAAAAGAAGGCTCATTTGATAAAAATAGTGTGCTGGCACGCACCAGCAGTGGATGAGTAGAGGCGCTGGGATGAAAATTGCTCATTCTTCGAGATGAGAGCAACAGACCCCAACGCATTACAGTTGCGCCCTCTGCACAGGAGCCCGTACGACGAATAGCTTGAAGTTCGCAGCCCAAGGCCGGCAGATACGGAAGTAGCCCTTCTCATCTTCTTGGCGATTAATCAAATCGGTGTTTTCCTACTTTAATATTTTTGAGATTTATTATTTCTCGGACATGAATAAATAAATATTAAATAAATAGTGAAGTTGAGGGCACAACGAAGCTTATGCTCCGCGCAGGAGGTCCGCACCTCGGCATGTGTGCCGAGGGGACCTCAACCGCCTGGGGCCGCTTCGAAGACTCTTGCTGCAAGAGCCATCAAAGCTGGCGCACTGGTGCCGCTCTAAACGCGCTCAGTTG
>NAVB01001404.1:0-18083 GCA_002179805.1 Acanthamoeba lenticulata | reverse complement strand
GCAGCCCGTCGCCCGCCGGTAGCAAGCTGGGCAGCCACGCCCAGCGCGGCAGCGGCAGCAGCAGCGGCGAGTACCCCAGCGCGCGGCGCGCTGGCACCGGCGAGCGGCGGTCGTGGAGCGACGACGACGGGGAGAGCAGCAGCAGCAGCATCAGCCTGATGGCGGGCCGTCGGGACCGCCTCTACGGCGGCGAAGAGGTGGTCGAGCTCGCCGAGATGAGCGAGGGCGAGGAGGCCGCCGACGACGCTCAGCCCAACCGGCCGGCCGTGAGCGCGCAGGCCTCGGCGCCCAGTGGCGCCACCGGGAAGCAGGACGCGGCGGCGCGCCAGGCCGCGAGGCCCTCCACCATCAGCGGGAGCAGCGGCCTCTGCATTCCGCCGCTGTCCCTCGGCAAGAGCTCGGCCTCCTCCTCGATCCTGCCGTCGTCTGCCGCGCCCGGGCCGGGCGGGGCGGGCTCGCCCGCGACGACGCCCAAGTCGGCGTCGAGCCCGAGCATCCCCAAGATCGCGCTCTCGGCGGCGCCGCCGGCAGCCCCGGGCCCGGAGCGGAGCGTCAAACTCCCGCCGACCTCGCCGCCGTCGTCGTCGTCTTCGGGGGCCTCCTTGGGCAGCGGCAGTGGCAGCGGCATCGGGCTGGGGTCGGGGCTGGGAAAGCTGTCGCCGGGGCGGACGCGCAAGGAGCAGATCAGGCGGATCTCGCTGAGCGACTCGCAGCTGGTGTTCTTCGAGCGGTGGATGCGGGACTCTGTGAAGGACGGCAAGGTCGAGGTGCCCGCCGACGTGGAGCAGGAGATCCGCGAGCGCGAGCGCGAGACCGCCCGCCAGTACGAGAAGATGGACGCCGACGGCCTGCGGAAGCTGCTGATCAAGCGCGACAAGGAGATGGCCGTCCTCAAGCGGGCCGTCGAGGACCTCAAGAAGCGCGAGGAGAAGGCCGCGGCACGCGAGAAGGCGCTGCGCGAGGAGATCAAGCGCGAGCGCGAGCGCGCCGAGCGCGTCCAGCAGCGGGAGAACGTGCTCAAGGAGATGATCCGCGAGAAGGTCGAGGAGAAGCGCAAGATGAAGGAGGAGCGCGATAAGGAGCGGCGGGAGGAGGAGCAGCAGCGTGAGAAGCGCAAGGAGCGCAAGGACAAGAAGAAGAGCGAGAAGCAGGAGAAGAAGAAGAAGGGCTCCGCCATCAAGTTCGCGAGCAAGGACAAGGACAGGGAGCGGCCACGCGGCGCCGAACCGCCGTTGCATGCGCTCCAGTCCCACTCGGCGAGCATGGCCCCCGTCTCGAGCATGGCGGCGAGCGAGGAGCTGGCCTCCCTCCAGGAGATGGTCAAGGGCGGCACCTGGAGCAAGAGCCGAGGCCGCGAGGTCAAGATCTTCAAGCACCTGCGCAGCAAGAGCAGCGAGGAGGTGCCCACCGCCTCCGTCGCGAAGGAAGCTCGCGACCACTAGTAGCGCGTGATGGTTTGCGTGGTGGTTGCTGGAGAACGCGCGTTCTTCCGGAAAACTCCGTACTCAACCCCGATAGCGCAATCCGCCTTTTCTCATCACTACGCGGCCTCGCCGCGAGACTTCGGGCCGATCAGTGGTGCTCGTTCAGTGTCACGTGTAGTAAGAGGAAGAAGAAAGTACAAGCGTGTTTATTATTTCATGAAGAAGGCGGTTTCAGGCTGCTCAGATCTTCGCCGCAGGCGCAGTAAGCTCTTGAGGGAGGCGATTGTTCGCTTTTTTCGCTTTTGGTCCTCTTCTGGTCGTTTGATGGGGTTGCCCGCTTGTCGGTGGTGGACAGCAGGGTGCACCCTCTTGGTGCTTGGCGCAGCAAGATGGTCACTGCAGTACCGCGTTTGCGCCTCCTTGGCTGGCCTTCGCGGCATGGGAGCTGAGTTGACTGCGTGGTGTCTGCTCACCGTGGGCGACAACGAGCAGGGCATGTCGCCAAGTTTGTCGATGAGGACAGCCTGCCTGACCATCAGCTGTTCCGTCAACCCTGGCGGCCGCTTGGGTGCCAGCCAGGAGTGTTTGCGTCTGGTGGTGTGTGGTGAGGCCATCCTCCTGAGGTTGGTGCGCGTGGTGGGGTAGGTTGGGGTGTGTTGTTGGCCTGAGGTGGAGACAAAAGTGGTGCTTTCAAAAGGGGTGGTTGGTTTGAGGTTCATGACGAGCAGCGAGAGAGTCATGGCGTAACGCAAAAAGGACAAGGATTGAAACCATGACCGGCCAAGGGCATGGAATAACCTGCCAACGTAGACCTCACCGTTCTTCGCCCTGTGCCGTGTCGTAAAAACCACAAGCAGTTTAGTCGCAAAAGGTAAAAGCCCT
This sequence comes from Acanthamoeba lenticulata, assembly GCA_002179805.1. NCBI lineage: Eukaryota > Discosea > Longamoebia > Acanthamoebidae > Acanthamoeba > Acanthamoeba lenticulata. The sequence goes on along the minus strand of NAVB01001404.1, from coordinate 15,777 downwards.
GTGTTGACCTTGAGCGGCAACCTTCAAAGCCGCTTTCGCGCCCTCTTTCTCTGGGGTGCCACCACCTGGGCCCACCTCTCCGGGATCTCTCATGGTACAAGGCGAGGTTCCCCAGAGATCTGCGCGGCGCGAGACAAGCGACGAGAGGCAGGAAGAGAAGGAGGAGCAAAAAAGGTGACCGTTTACGCGAATTCACACGTGACCAACTCGCAGGACCCGAGTGTGGTGATGAGGACGACCGCGAGGAGGTCTGCTGTACATGACATGCGCCCAAGGTGCCGTGCGCAAGACCCTAAGGGGCACTCTAGGCACCACGCCCGCCCTTGTAGCGGAATGCGTTGAGGGGCGAACCAGACTGACCTGCGCGCTGAGCCTGCTGTTGTTGCTGCTTGGCCACGGGCATGGGCACAAGAGGCCTGATCCCGCGCCCTGCTCCTCCTCCCCCCGTCTGGGAGTTGGCCAGGAACGGCGCGCCGCGAGCAGCTCCTCGGCCTCTCCCTGCTCCTGCTGGCGCCGGCGGTGACGTCGGCTGCGCGTGGTGTGCGCGTGTATGCGCGACAAGCAGTGTCAGCGACGCAGCACAACACGAAAACTCCAGTGGGGCCAGAAGCAGAACGAACCCAGCTGGGCGCGGGAGCAGGGGCCGGTCGAGCACGTTTGGCAGCTTGAGTGGCGGGTGCAGAGGCCGTTGCGGCAGAAGTTGTGGTGGTGGTAGTAGTTCGCTTGTTGCCCACCACTCCCGGCGGAGGGCTAAAGTCGTCATCGCTTCCGTCATCATCATCGCCACTTTGGCCCCGCCTGTGAGCCGTTGCTGGTGAGAAGTGCACTTGCACGGCTAACGAAAAGAATCAGTTCACGGCTCCCGTACTTTCTCTTGGTCACAAAAGAGCCGATGTTGCCAGCGGGTTTCATCTGCGGATACTGCGCCAAGAACTGTGGACGACATGGTGAAGTCACTCATGAGTGCCCCCCAAGTAGTAAAGAAAAAACGAACACTAATTAAGTCGTACCGATTTGATCAACTCGATCACGCGTGGACCATACTTCTTGACCTTCTCCTGACCCATGCCCACGGCTTGGAATTCCTGTGCCCCCAGTAAGCACCTCCAAACGTTGTTCGAGGAGAAAGAGGAGGCGCCAAGGTACCTTGAGGGTGGTGGGGAGCGCGTCGACGATATTCCGCATCTCCGTTTGCGTGAACACCATGTAGGGGATAAGGTTGGGCTGGTTTGACTCATTGACGAGCTGTGGATGGGCAGGTGGGCGTTGCGTGAACAACCAACACCACAAAGAGAGCCACAAGCAGATGGGGCGGGGCCATACCTGCTGCCTGAGGTTGATGAGCTCCTCGTTAAGCAGCTCGGAGGGGGCTATCTCGCCCGTGCTGCGGCGTACAGCCTTGGTCTGCTTGGGCGGCTCCGCACGCTTCACAGCCTTCTACTCGACAAAGATGTCACCGGTGCCCAGCAATCGTATCAGCTTCCACACTGCTTAACAACGGTGAGGGCATGTGACGAACCTTCTTGCCAACTACGAACGACAGCTCAATCTTTTGGCCTCTTTCGACGCGCTCGGCATTAGGTCCGATCTGACGAGCGGGTTAACGATTCGAGAACGACGAAACGCGAGGAGAAAAGGAGGCCAAGGTCATACCTGCATGTACGCTATGACCGTTCCGTAGGGCTGTTGTACTTCAAACTGCTCCTTCAGAATGCTTTCTATCACCATGTAGTGCAGAATGCGCTCAATGTCTTGCATGGTCAAGTCTTGACCTATTTTCAGTCCACCAGTTGTACTGTCAGTCTCTACATTCAACTCAGAGTGAAGAGCTCTATCGAACGTGCCTTCGCCCTTTCCTGGTACATTCATGTGGCCGGCGCGCTTCGCTTTGGCGATGAACTTCGCGTCCTTGGCACCACGCAGAAGATCCCGCACGTAGACCATGGTGTGGCCAGTTCCAATCGCTCGCACAATCCTGCCGCCAGGGCATCAAAAAAGAACTCCGAAAAGGCCCGAAAAGGGGTTTGGGGTACCGAAGGATGGCCAGCACGTATTTGGTGATGTCTCTTCGGACGATCTGGGCGTTGGCTGCATCGCGGCAGTTGTCGCACGTCTCGTGGCAGTTGACTGGGTCAAACTTCTCTCCAAAGTACTGGTCATGGGCCATGGGGCCAGTGATCAGATAAAAGCCCCAGCTGCGAAGCAGGTGACATCAAGAGGGTAGGCTACCTGCAGCTGCAGCTTACGGCGACAGTCGATCGAGTTCTCACAGAACGAAATCACGCCAAAGAGGTTCTGGCGCGATTGGTTGAGCTGGGCATAGGAACGCATGGACTTGACCATGATATTCTCCAACCGGGCCTACATCCAAACACAGCACAAACGTCATGCACGATGTTCAAGTACTAAAGAGCTCATGTGGGGGGGGGTCACCTTGTCCGCGTAGGTGTAGTACAGCACACAATGAGCCTCGGCGCCGTCTCTCCCGGCTCGACCGCTCTCCTGATAGTAGCCCTCGAGCGATTTGGGCAGAGTGTAGTGGATGACGAACCGCACATCGGGTTTGTTGATGCCCATGCCGAACGCGATGGTGGCCACGATGACTTTGATCTTATCGGCCGACCAGTCCCTCTGCACACGCGCTCTCTCGTCGGCTTCCATGCCCGCATGGTAGTAGAAGACGCTTAGGTTCATAGCCTGCACGAGCGCTGTATTTAGTGATCGAGCCTCAAAGGATGTGGTGGAGCGCATTATGGGTCGAAGAAGAGAAGACGAACCCTGAGCTTCTCAGTGATCCTTTCGCACTCGCTGCGCGAGAAACAGTAGATGATCCCCGACTCTCCGTAGTACTTGTCCCGAATGAAAGTGGCGATATCTTCCAGTGAGCTTTTGTTCTTCCTTCGCACTTCGTAGCTGTTTAAATCAAGTACACAAGTACACACACACAAACATGGCCAAGCGTCATCCAACGTATCAAAGATGTTGCAACGAACGGAAAAGGACTCGCGCCGTACATGAGGTTAGGGCGGTTGAAACTCATCCGAAACACCAGACAGTCGGCACCCAGGTGCAAATGGTTGAGAATGTCTTGCTTCACCCGTCGCGTAGCCGTTGCTGTAAGAGCGATCCAAGGCACACGGGGGAAGCTGTCTCGCAGGACATGCAGTTTCTGCAAATACATACACACACCCAAGCAACAACGTGAGTGCAACGCGCGGCTTTCAGCTGGAGAATCTTTGTAACCTGGTAGTCCTCTCGGAACTCGTGTCCCCACTGAGAGACGCAGTGGGCCTCGTCCACTACAATCCGCGCCAGGTTGTTGTTTCTATATATATATATATGCACCCCAGCGTTGGAGAGCAGTAGTGTCAGAAAGGCACAGACAGCCACGGAGCTGAGCTTATTGGTACATATTGGTACCTATGCAGACGAGAAAGCATGTTGATGAACGTTCCGCTGTGTGAAATCTTCTCCGGCGTCACGTAAAGCAACTTGGTAAAGGGAACTGACGAATTCAAGTCTGCATTGTAGGCGCAAGCGATTAGTGATAAGTTCCCCTGAGTAGGCGGACAAACTGCAAAATAGAGGGCATCAAAACACCGTCGTAGATGTACTGGGCGTCTTCTTGGGACGTATTGGAGCCCAGGTGAGCTGCCGGAATGCCCAAGTTGGTGAGGGACATCACCTGCACGACGAAAGAATCGAGTGAGCAAAACCACCTCGTCGGAGAAGAAGCGAGACAAAATTGTACTTGGTCCTGAATGAGCGAGATCAGAGGCGAGATGACAACTGTGAGGCCATCCTGACACACTGCCGGAAGCTACAAAAGAGAGAAGAGAGCCAAGCGTCATTAAAACACTGCCCTAGAGCCGAAGTAGCCTCGGAGTTACCTGATAGCACAATGATTTGCCTCCTCCAGTGGGCATTAGGACGAAACAATCGCGCCCGGCCATCGTGGCATTGATGATTTCCCGTTGGTTGGGCCTAAAACACGCGATCAAGTCGACTGAGTAAACAGGTGGTTCTCAACAGAAGAGAACATGAGGAAGTAAGCACCTGAAGGTTCGGTTACCGAAAAGGTTTCTGTTGGCGGCGTGAATCTTGCGTTCCCAATCAAACTTGCGCTGCCACTCGACCAGGTGGGCGCTGTCGTCATCCGAGACGGTGAAATACTGATTGTCCTCCGCGCTTGGCGCCTGGAGAAAGACGAAACGTGCTCGGTAAGAAGGTCACAGAAGTCTCGTCACACAAAGAGATCGAGGCGACAAACCTCCGCTCCCTCGACTGGCGCGTTGTAAGCAGAGAAGTCGTCATCTACAACCTCGCCGCCATACCCGATCCCGGTGCTGTTGGCACCCTGTTGATTGGGCGGAAGAAGGGCTGGCTCGTCCGGTACGTCGTATTCATCGGCGTAGTACGTATCTGAGTAGTCGCTCACTCCCGAATTGGCGAGGCTCGAAGAAGACGACGATGATGACGTGAAGGATGAGCCTTGAGCAGGCCGGTCATAACTCTCATAAAATTCGCTTTCGTCGTCATCACGGTTCCCCGAGTAGGAGCTGGATGTCGACGGAGCTGCGCTGGCTCTCATTGAGGGAGTTGGGCGCGGCGGAGAAGAGAAGGAAGGCGCCTGCGATGGTGGCGGAGCTGCACCCCAATTCTCGCTCTCACGCTCTTTGATGAGGGCCTCCAGCGTGCTCTTCTCAGTGTCCAGCTGTTCACTGTAATGGATGGGTTCACAACGCAGAAAGTGAGAGGCTTTGCCACACTGACGACAGCGAGCTGCGAAAGCGCACGGACCTGCGTAGCTGCAGTTCGGGGACCTGCGAGAAGTCCGGCGGACTGGATGACAGTAGCGCCAGTATTTTTTCGGTTATCTCTATCTTCATGGCCTGTGTCTGAATCAACTTGTCTTTCAGCTTCTGCGTAGAGAGCTGCATTGTATGTGTATGTACGTAGTATGAGCTTTGCTCAACTTTCTAAGCAGATCACGCACTACAAGCAACACTGAGCAACGATCAGGGAACGAACACTAGCGAGGTCGGACGTGGATCCACCAGTAGAAGCAGGAACGAGTGATCGTGGGGTCGTCGTTGAAGCTGTTGTCCCACGCGTGGGAGCGGACTTTGTCACTTTGTGCTGATTGATCTGTTCATGTGAAAAAGTTAGCTGAGCTCAAAACAGGGGGCGCGAGCACAACAAGCTGATGTACAGACCATAGCATCAACATCGAGAGAGCTGAGGAAAGCATCATCCACATCTATGGAATGACTGTCCTCCTCGGGAGGAGGTATCGAAGGGTCGGCAGGATCTGTAAAAACGTGCGGCTCTGCTGCCGAAGAAAGACTATGAGATCATACTTGCGCACAGCCCCCCCCCCCTTCTCCCTCCCAAGAACGGAATGTAGTACCGTCTCCTCCATGAAATTGCTCTTGCGTCAGGTCGATGACTTCTTCCTCTTCCTCAGGCGGTGGAGCTACTTCCTTCCCCTTGGAAGAGGACCCCGACACTAAGTGCGATGTGAGGTTACCTCTTGCTGACGAAGCCGTGGAAGACGACTTGGCGTGTCGTGCAAAAAACGGAGGCGGTGCCTCTGTCTCCTCGTCCACGTCGGCCGCCGAAGACGAAAAGTAGGACCGCTGCCCCGAAGCAAAGTAGGAGTCTTGCTTCTGTCCGTTCGTGTGCAGTCCGGACGGAATGCTTGTCCCTTGTTCCCAGGCGTCGCTCATAAGCATCGCCTCGGCAGCAAGCTGCGTCTCTAAATCGAGCACTTCTTCCATGGGCTGAGTTGGCCTCCGGTCCTCCGACGCGGCTGGCCTACCATCAAACTGGTACGTGCCAGATGCCTCTCCACTAAGTGCTACTTGATTGCCTTTGCCGGCAACCGAATACGAGAAGCAAGCAGCAAGGGCAGCAGCGTGGTTTTGGTGAAGCCACTCAAGCTGCTCTTTCAGATTATTTTTCGCCTGGTTGGTTCCATCATTCCTTCGCATCGTGTAGTGCCGATGAAATGAGAAGAAACGGCTCTCGTTTTGGCCTAACGTTTTTAATTCCAAGAAAATTTTGTGCAGGAACGAAAATGCTACAAGAAGAAATGTTCTGTTTTCTTTTTTTTCTCTTCTTTCTTCCAGCGCGAGATGGCCACCGCAAGAGCCCTCAAACAGGCCAAGGAGGCCGAGGCTCGGTCTTACACCGAGCGAAGAAGCATGACCAAGATCTACGACACTCTGGGTACGCGGCAACAGCATCAAATCGGTGTGTTTGCGATCTATTCTGAAATTCAGTTCGCCGGCATATCACCCAGATGCCGGGGTTCCCCAGCAAGCACTGAAGCAAATCGTGACGTACCTCAAGAAGCATCCCACTTCTCAAATGGGCAGGGTGAGTGCACCAACTTGTACACCATCTGGCACGAAAAATGAACTTAAATCTCGTTAACCTGAAATCGCGATGACAGGCGGTGAAGGCGCTGGTGCTGAATGACCTTGGCCAAAAAGAGGTGCAGCCACACCACCATGCGCCACGGGTGCGTGCATGTTGCTCAAACACACACGCGGTCGGCAGGACGCCTATGCCTTGTGCCAGGAAGTGTTGGCCGAGTCGCCCTCGGACGACGGTGTCATTCACCCGCTGCGGCTCACTCTCGTCCGTCTTGGCCGCGGTTCGATGCCCGTCCACACCACCGTGTTCTCACCTCCACGTTCAACCCCACTCTTCATGATCCTTAATACAATACCACAATGTGCAATGCGCAGGTGCGGATATGCGTAGGCTCTATGAGCAGCTTGCCGCCGCCGACCCGCAGAACAAGCGGCTCGCGCGTTACGTCTTCTTCGCCTGCGCTAAGGAGGCCGACTTCAAGAGCCAGCAGGCTGTACGACCGCCCTCGTCCTCTTTGTGGCATCCCACGTGCGACTGTATGACGATCTCAATTTGGAGCTCTACCATATCATCAGGCGGCGATGAAGGTGTATAAGCTGCGCGAGAAGGATCGTTATTTCCACTGGTCCATCGCCAGCAACTTCCTCCTTGCCGGCGGCCGGCCCTTCGTGCAGGATGGTGAAGTCCCGCGGTTCGCGCCTCCTCTCCTCCGCTCCGCCTTCGCCAATCACCTTAAGCCTCCCGGCCCTCCCGGGATGTGCAGGCTCGACCAAAAGGCTGAGCTGTCTGCGCCCGAGGTGTCGACGGTGACGGACCCGCGCATGCTGGCGCTTTCGGAGATGCTCCTCAAGAAGCGCTTCACGACGAAGCCGCCCACGCAGTTGGGTGTTTTCCTGCTGTACCTGGCCATCCTCACATCCCAGGTCGGCGCCTTTCTCTCTTCCTCCTCCTCCTCTTCCTTCTCCTCGGGCTTTGCCGCACATGTGGTCGGGAGCGCTGGGGTCTGAATGTGGAAGCTTCTTCTTCTTCTTCTTGGCCGATTGGGGCTGGGACAACAGGGCAAGTATAAGGAGGCCGAGGAGGCGCTGCGCGCCGACAGCACCTTTGCTGGCCTGTTCAAGGAAGAGCACGTGCGCCTCAAGTACGACCAACACGTTTGTGGCAAATCACCACCACCACCACCATTGCGTCGAAAGCACTGCTTGGGCCCTCACTTTGACTCACGACACGGCCACTTCACGTCCGCAGATACCACGGTCGCGTGTGCGGCCAGCTGGGCCTGTGGGAGCAGGTCCTCCAGATCTACCAGGGCCTCCTCGCGTCCCACCAGTACGTCTGCGCACGCCGCGTGGCGGTGACATCAAGTTCAAGCGACCAACGATTGATTGTTCATCGTTGTTGTGGCGGTGGTGTGGTGGTGGAGAGTAGGCCAGACGACTGGGGCTACGCTCGTAACCACCTCAATGCCCTGTTCAACCTCCGCGCCACGGAGGAGGCCGAGCGTCAGGCTACCCGGGTCGAGGAGACCCTGGGCTTCTTCCGCCAGCTGCAGGAACAGCACCCGAAGCTTCGCGGGCCCTTCCTCTTCGAGATCGAGCTCGAGTCCCGTCTCCTCGACGCCCACGGTATACCGGCTTCTCTCCTTCCCGAAGAAGAAGAACACGAACCCTCACTCAGGACGTGCTGACACGCCACCGTCGTAATGGCAGCCAAAACGGACGATGCGCAGCTGAAGCAGCTGCTGGTGGCCTTTTTCAAGCGGTTCGGCAGCAAGCCCGTCTGCTACTACGACATTGGCCGGTACGTGACCTGCCGAGACCCATTGCCCCCCCCCCCCGGCATGGTGTGCAACCATTTTGACCCCCGTAATTTCGCCCGCAACCAGCTACATCGTGGGGCTCGAGGGGAGCCACGAGACTGCCCAGCAGGAGGCCTTCATCGACCTCCTCCGCGCCACCGTCGAGGCGCTTCCCGCGGATGCCTCGCCCGTACGTCGTCCCCCATACGTGCCCGTTCTGCGCGCGTGTGAGGACGCGTGTGGGCACTCGCGATGATGTGGGGCCCCAATCGGACAGCTGACGGGGGTGGATGGTGCTGGGATGGTGGTGGCCCCCACAGGAGGCCAAGGAGCGGTGGTACACGGCGCAGGCGACGATCGAGAAGTTCCGGCGGCGGCTGGGCCTGCACTCGCGTCTCTCCGTGGAAGGCATCGTCGCGCTGGCCAAGCAGCTGTGGGAGCTCTACCTGGCCTCGGTGGCCAGCGCCACCAAGAAGGAGGTCCCTCTTTCCCTCTCATCCTCTCTGCCTCTTCCGCCCTCGTAATCCTCATTGTGGCCCCCGGGGGGGGGGGATTCGATTCCAGGAGACGGAGATCGGGCCGGGGGAGGACCTCGCTTTGCTGGCGGGCCATCTCATGCTCGACGCCCACCGACAGAGCGGCGGCGACGTCGCATTCTTGATCGCCGGCGCGGCGATCCTCGAATGCTGTCTCCGGGCAAGCAAGTACAACTTCCAGGCCAAGGTCCTCCTCATCCAGTTCTACAAGCTCCTCGGTTCGCCTCCACTCCATGCATCTCTCCCCGTGTGTGTGTGTGTATGCGCGAGCGGAGCTGTGCGCCTCACATGAGCCCCTCCCTCCCCCCGCGCGCCTGGGGCGATCGCAGGGGCGGCGACGGCGGCCAACGAGCTGTACACGTCGCTGGAGGTGAAGTACATCCAGAACGACACGGTCTCGCACCTGATCATGGACATCCTCATCTCGCACGGCCTCACGGCCGAGGCGCTTAAGCAGTGCGCTCAAATCCGCAACTTCCACGAGGTCAAGACCCGCGAGGTACGTTGCACCCGCCCCACCTGGCTCCCCATCATGGGCCCTCTGACGTTGTGGGCGGCCACCAACACACACACACACACACACAAATAGATTGCGGATTGGCTGCCGCAGCCGTACAAGTCGGAGACCTACCACAAGCTCACGGAGATGCTCGAGTTTGCCGAGAAACTGCGGCGGTCCCACCAGCTCGCCGTCACCCGCACCGAGGAGCTCCTCCTTCGGGTACGGACCACTGACCCCTGTCGTCGCCCTCGCACCCACACTGTGGGACGTCCCCCTTTGTTTTTTTGGGCCTCACTCGTGGTCTTCCCATTGGGATCCACCGTCGTGGCCGTGGTGGGATGGTGGGATGGTGGTGAGCACAGTTTGGTTCGCAACCGGACACGCGCGCGCTGGTGTCGGTGACGGCGCCCAAGTTCGTCATCGGCGTGCCGCCGCACGCAGAGGCCCTCGTGACCGACGAGGAGGGCGTAGCCAAGCTCACCCACAACCAGGACCCCGTCACCGTCGAGTGGGACCAGCCCGGCACCGCCTACCTCGTGCGCGCCCTCCTCCCTCTCCTCCCCGCTCCCGCCACGAGCCCCAACTCGCGGCTGCTCACCCTCACGCGGCTTGGGCGCAGGTGAGCGACGCGCTGGCATCGAGCGCGGACATGAGCAACGGCCGCCCATCGGTGGACGAGCAGAAGCGTTGGCTGCGCGTGCGGGGCCTCGTGGCCAAGTCGCTTCACCGTCTGGTCACGCTCGCCCACGCGGCCACGCCGGTCCCCGAGACGCCCGCAGCTCCCGCCCAGCAGGGCAAGGGCAAAGGCAAGGCGGCCGAACCGCCCAAGCCGGCCCCGGCCGCGACCAATTCTGTCGACAAGGCCGCGCTCCTCGCCAGTGCGGTGCGTTTCCTCCTCTGCGAGCTGCTGGTTCAACATTGTACTCATCATCGTCACCATCATCATCTCCACTGGCAATTGCCGGTATGAATTCGCTACGCGTCATACAGCGAGACGCGCTGAGCCAGCTCGGGCAGGTTCTTCCCGGTGCGCTGGGGCTGGAATCTCTCGACGCCGACTGCGACGCCGCCAAGCTTGACACGCGCGTGTGGCTGCTCGTGTGGCGCACCTTCTCGGCCTTTGCCGCCGTCGCTCAGCTAGTTGTGTCCTTCGGTCGTACGTTCTCCTCGTTTCCTCTTCAACGCACGCCCCAGGAGGAGGAGGACGCTGTTTCGTGTATGTCCAAACTGACGTGGGCCCATTCCCCCGCCACCACAGAGGACCAGGTCGATGAGGCCGCCGTTCAAGCCACGGCCAAGCAGCTGCAAGCCCTTCCGGCCCAGTACGAGGCCGTCGTGCAGCAAGTCGTGGGTCGGCTCCAGCAGGACTTGGGTGCCGCGCTGCGTGAGGCCAGCTTCGTGGTGGGCCAGCTGACCGCCTGGGCGGCGATCCTGTTCGAGGCCTGGGCGGCCGCCTTCCCCTCCAAGCAGCGCCGAAAGAACCACCCGGCCAACTCGGTAGACTCCCTTCTCTCTCTCTCTCTCTCTCTCACACACACATACACGCATGCAGCCCGCTCCGGACGCGCTCTCATCTGGTCTCGCGGCGTGTGCGCAGGCGCAGGACGTCAGGGCGCAGCTGGTGGGCGCCGCGGGGACGATCGCCCGCAATGTGGAGGCGCTGGCGGACCTCCTCAAGAAGCGACTGGGCGACGCAGCCACCCTCAAGCCCGCCGCGGCCACCGACCTCTCGAGCGCGTTCCACCAGGACGAGGTGACCAAGACGCGAGACGCCGTGCTGCGGAAGGTGACCCAGAGCTGGCAGGACTCGCTCAAGAGCCTCGTCCCCCTCGCCCAGCTGCGCGTCAGCGTTTTCCAGCAGGCTGCCAAGTGCTGATGGGGCTGCTGGGGCAAGGGCGTGGTCACCTCGGACACCCTTCCCCCAACGCCGACAAGAAACGGAAAAGGCTTTTTTTTTTCTTCAAGAGCTGGCCCGAACACAGACGATGGCATGCACACGCGAGTTGCGCTGTTGTTTCGCGGGGGTTGAGCATCAGCACTGAGCCACGGGCTGGTAGGCGGCAGCCTCGCGCTCCCTCCTCATCTTCTTGGCGTTCTTCTTGTGGAAGGGCACCTGGCGGTTGAGGAAGTAGTTGAGGATGCCCCACATGGCCACGTCGCTGAAGAGGAACCTGTGTAGGGGCGTGTGGGTCACGCCAACGCAAAGGCATTCAGCTCCACCGAGAGAGAGAGAGAGACCTCCAAGCCAAAGGGGGGAGGGGGGGGGAGAGAGGCACGAACCAAACGAACTCGCCAGAGAGGTAGGGGCTGACGTTGGTGCAGAGCCACGTGTTGGTGAAGATGGCCGCCACTCCGACCCCGCCGGCCAGACCGGCGACGCCCAGCCAGCCTGATGGGACACACTCGTCAGCAGCACAGAAATGGGGACTTGAGGGCACGCTAACACGACATAACATACCCGATCCCTCCCAGTGCCCGCTCTGGAACAGGCTGTAGAGCTGAATGACACAATAGGAGCCGCAACCCACCATGATGATGCCTGCCACGGGGAGAACGCATGCGCGAGGTCAATCACCATTATGCTCAGGGCGCCGCAACAGCAGCTTCCCTTGAACGCACCTAGGTAGAGGATGAGGAATCCGTCCCGCACGCTGTGCTCGAACTCGTAGACCCAGGCCACGAAGATGAGCGCGTAGCTGCCCAACATGGTCTGCAGACAAAGTTTTGTGTGTGTGGACGGTGTGGGCGGGTGGCTGGGGACAAATGGCAGGAGAGCTACGCGACGGTGCGTACGCCAAACGAAAACCAAGTGTTCTCCTTCATGACACCCAGGTCAACGAGCCCGTTGAAGAGGAAGGACAGGCCGATCGACGACGTGAGGCCCACGTCGATCAGGCCTACCACGTAGGCGAGCCATGTCTTGTCGCCCGCCAGGAAGCAGTGCACCATCTGTTTTTTTGTGACGAAAGCCAGAGAACACAGTTCTTGAGCTCGTGCACGGGACAGCCGACCAACAGCAAAAGCAAAGGATAGGCCGGACCATGGCGTCGGTCATCATGCAGGCGAACATGAGGAAGGACGCCGCATAAACCGTGTGACCTGCACAGTGCGCCGAATTGAGGCCAACGATCGGAACGCCCAAGCGGAGTGACTTGGCGCGTACCAGGGGTCGAGGTGTGCCGCGAAATGGTTTGATAGCCGTAGAGACCCACAAGAGCAGCCAATAGGCAGGTCGGAATCAAGGCTGCAGTGGTGCACCGCTTATCATGTGAGTTTTGCAACCATTCATCAAGTCCAGGGCGACAGGAGAGGAGGGCAGTACACGGGTCGGTGATAGTTACACCGCCAAAGGTCCAAGCCACAGAGCAAGGCTGGGAGGCGCCAAGAGAAGCAGCATCGTCTGTATGGTTGAGTCCAAACAGCATTTCAAGCTTGTTAGCCCACAGCTTGAGCACCCAGTTATCGCTCAGCTGGCTCATGGCTCGCTTTGAAAAAGAGCCCCGAGATGAATTGTGTCGACGGATATCAAGAATGGAAATGATTAGAGAAATTACACAGGAAAACAAGACACGCCAGCGTGAGCTGGAGAGCCCGCACAAACGCGTGGGGTAAAGCTGGGCGCAGCTCGAATCGAGAAATCGTAATTACAGACACCAAGAGAAGAATGGATTTGCTTTATCAGTCCGCGTTCAATTACGACAACGTTCAGAGGTACCATGGGCCCTTGGCAGAGTGAAGGTGAACGTGCTTAAGCTGAACCCACAACTATGTCATCTGTGCACCAGGAATGCCTTTTTGGAGGCCAAGGGCTACAAGGCGCCCACCACTAAGAAGACTGGCACCACGATCGCTGGTATCATGTTCAAGGTATCTTGATCTTAGTGGTCCTTGGGTCCCGCGTTTGCATCACTAACGATCACGTGCACTCAAGGATGGCATCGTTCTTGGAGCTGACACGCGAGCCACCGAGGGTCCTATTGTGTGCGATAAGAACTGTGAGAAGATTCACTACATTGCGCCCAACATCTACTGTTGCGGTGCTGGCACAAGTGCCGACACGGAGAACAGCACTGGTGCGCTTGAGCTCTTCAGATTCATGTTTGTATGCGCGAAGTCAAAGATTATTCTTGTTGACAAGTGTCGTATCCCGTGCAGCGCTGGTCAGCAGTCAGTTGAAGCTGCACCGCTACGCGACAGGCAAGGAGTCGCGAGTGGTCACGACGATGACCCTCCTTAAGCGCATGCTGTGGCGCTACCAGGGTCACGTTGGCGCTGCGCTCGTGCTCGGCGGAGTGGATTCCACTGGCGCGCACCTCTACACGATCTATCCTCATGGCTCCACAGATAAGCTGCCCTACGCCACCATGGGCTCCGGCTCACTGGCGGCCATGGCCGTCTTTGAGGCCGGCTGGAGGCCAGACATGGAGCGCGCCGAGGCCATGGAGCTTGTGCATCAGGTACGCGTTACGGTTTTTTGCAGCTCTCGACAGGCGCACAGGTGAATTCCCAGTCCTGACTATGTGGGGCGGTGTGGCACAGGCCATTTTGTCTGGTATCTTCAACGATCTGGGCTCTGGCTCCAACGTGGACTTGGTAGTGATCACCAAGGGCAAGGTTGATATTCATCGCACGTACGATGAGGCCAACAAGCGGCTCTTCTTCCGAACCAAGCCCTACAACTTCCCTCGCGGCACCACCGGTTCGTTCATCATCCGTCCAGTACGGTTTACAACACCGCAGCAGCTCACAATCTTGACGCCGTTCATCCACACACACACACAGAGGTTCTCTCGCAACAGGTTGTGCCGCGCATCTCCGAGTTCAAGGAAGAGGAGGAACAGGCGGCTCAAGCCACAGCTGCGGCGAAGGATGCCATGGAGGAGTGAGGGCTTTGCAGTGATGTTCTGGGGATGCTGGGGTGGCTCCTCCTTCCCCAGTTGTTTATGTTAATGTTTCTCTTCTCTCTTTTCTGTTCTTCCACAATACATTGGTCGTCTGTCCACCTGCAGCCCGCCTTGTTCCTCGCCGCCCGCGTCGCTGAACGGGCCCTTTGCGCGGCACGTCAGCAACACCAGCAAACCATGACGCGGGAAACAAAAAGATGGCAGCGGAAATAGTACGAGAAAATCTCAAAACAGCTGAAGATCAGCAAGTAGAAGAAAGAACACACGAAGACAAGCAGACACCATGGACGATGCGATGGATGTTGTGATCCCCCGATATGAGCTCGCTGCAGAGCTTGTCGGCCATGAAGCTGATGTACACCTTCGCCTGTGTCGTGTGAGCGCATCTTAGAGATGACACTCACCACTCGTGGTTGTAGGTGCGCGGTGTGTGCGAGGTGCCAGGCGTTGGGCTGGCGACTGCTTCCCGTGACCGCACCGTGCGCGTTTGGTCGGGCGAGGGCTGGACCGCCAGCCGCATCCTGTCGGGCCACCAACACTACGTGTCCACCGTCATTGCCCTCCCTCCGGGCAGGTTCGTGCGCCCCTTTCTAGTGTCTAGCTCATCACCCGAGCCGTGCCCTGTGCGTTGAGCGCGTTCTCTCAACCAGTGCCCCCCGGGGGCGTGTGTTTGCCTGTGGACTGCAGTTCGCAATGGGAGAAAGGCGGGCTGGCGTCGGGCGGAAACGACAACGTCATCAACATCTGGGACCTCGATGCTGCCGAGCCCGTTATGACCCTGATTGGTCACGAGAAACCCGTCGTGGCGCTTGCGGCCGCGCCCAACGGCCTCCTCGTCTCCGGCAGTTGGTACGTCCTTGCCCCCAATTTCCCTTTTCCTCTTCCCCTCCCCATGCAGCCTGCGCCCCCTGATGATCAGTCCTGGCTCACCAAGAGCGGCGTCTACTGGGTGTTGCGGGTATGTGTGCGTGCGTGTATGTGTGTGTGTGTGTGAACATGACTGTATTTCGCATGTGTGTGCAGGGACTTCACGGCGCGCGTGTGGCGAGGAGCCGAATGCGTTCATGAATTGCGCGGACACACGCAGGCCGTGTGGGCTGTGCTGGCCCTCTCTGCCTCGGACGTGCTCACTGGTGTGTCTATACCGCACCACTCCCCATCCCTCCTCCTCCTCCTGCACACACGCATTATCATCACCATCGCAAGGCCACGACAACGCTCTCTGGTCGTTGCACACTTGTGGAGTCTGACTCTCGGGGCGACCCTCCTCCGCAGCGTCGGCCGACAAGACGATCAAGCTGTGGCGCGATGGCAAGTGCATCCACACCTACGAGGGCCACTCGGATGCTGTGCGTGCCCTCCAGCCCGTGGAGGGCGTCGGCTTTCTCTCCGCCTCCAATGACGGGTAACCCCTTCCCCCTCCCTCCCTCCTCCTTCCCCTCTTCGCTGGCGTGAGTGCGCGTGGGGGGGGGACCAGAGCAAAGCGCTGATGCCCGTGCTTGATGGATTGGATTGGGTTGGATGGATTTGGGGGGGGGGGACGAGCAGGTCCCTGCGCGTGTGGACGCTGAGCGGCGAGTGCGTGGGCGAGTACTTCGGGCACGCCTCCTTCGTCTTCTCGGCCGCCGTGGTGCGCGGGAGCGGCCTCATCGCCTC